>PNEQ01062108.1:0-57248 GCA_003012365.1 Medauroidea extradentata | reverse complement strand
CAAAAATGGCAATTTTTCAATTTTTCCATAGTTCAGGTAATTTTTTTATAATGAAGGACTGAAAAAAACAGGTTGATATTTTTTCTACAATTACTACTTATACCCGGCTATTACAAGAAAAATTATCGACTTTGATACTGCTCTCCTTCATAACGTAAAAAAATTGAGAATATCGGGGAAAAAACTAATTTTTTTTCCTACTTCCAGAGGTTATGCAACCCAAAAATCACAAAGAATTTGTTGTTATAAAATAAGGTTTTTACTACACAAAGCCCCTACAAAGCAGTTTACTTAACTACAGTAGTTAATATTATATAGAAACGGGCACCAGTACTCACAGGTCGGTACTCGTCGAGAGACACACATACAATGGACAACACATTTCTTGTCCTCCAAATTTGCATGTGCCTATCAACATGTACCTATCTGTGACTGCTTGTATCCATTTGTAAGTAATATTAAGTTTTGTTTAAAATACAATGATCTACTGTATTAGAATGGAACATTGCTTCCTCATTACACAGTCAGCGTCTGCAGTCTTGGTTGGTACAGTCCGAGTGTGAGAGACAGAGAGGGAAGGGCACAGTACCTGTAGGCTGGGCTTGTTGCACAGGGTTATCCAGCTGAAGGGGGTGGTAGATGAATGTCTGGCCGTCAGCCGTCTGGATGAGCTGTGCCTGCTGTGGCTGTTGTACAACAATCTGCTGGGCTGCGTTGCCCCCCTACGACACACACACACACACACATCACCCTCACACTTCAAGACTTACATGCCAAGCAAACACCTACAGCCTAGCTCCTAGCCACGCTAATATGATGCCTCCGCAGTCCCTGCTGTACACGAGACATTTCAACATATAGTATTAAGACGGCAGCCTGGCTGGTGCTCCAACTGTGCGTAGCATGCTTGGAGTTGCGGTTTCTTCAGACGAGTCTGCGAGAACTTTACACGTTCACAACATTTTAATAATGCCTGCTAGACAACATGTGATACATGTTATATCATAATAAATGCTGGAGGAATGTAAACAAAAGTTTTACTTATTGATTTAATATAATTATGTTACTGCTATTACCAATATACAATTGCAACGAGCAAAATGATGTATTGTATTGTATCAAAATGAAAAATGTCTACTAACGTGTCTGCTAACTTCATGCCATCATTGCCAGTCCAGAGTGTAGTCTGTGGTACAAACATTTCATCAAGAACTGTATACTATTTAGCAATTTGTCCAAAGTGAAAATCAATCGCAGACTTAACAATTTTTTTGCAGTGAACTGATGCTTTGCCCTCAGTATGTACTGGAGCGGTTTTTAAACTGTTTGAACCCTATTGATTGGTTCTGCCATATTATGGGCTGGAACTCAGTGTTTGGAAGCGTGCGAGGATGCTTTGCCGCTCGTCGGAACACTTCGGTTATCTTCGGATCTCTTCCCTCCCCTTCCCCCTTGCCTAGGCCGGCCGCCTAGCTCTCGAGCTCGGTTGGATCCTGGTCACTTGGCTGTGCACTGCTTTCCGTTTGCGCTCGTCGGCTGCTCTTCGATAATGTTGGTGAGTTAGTATCTCGATCGGGTTCGTTGAAGTATGTGCTTGGGCCTTCTCCCACGCCTTTTCTCTGTTAGTGTAGATATGTATCGGGAGCTGACGGGGCGCCGACAAGTTATTTTCACTATTTAATCTGTATGCTCATTAGTCTTTTTGTCTGGCACCTTTAGTTTGTGTTTTTTCAATGAACTTAATGGCCCTTCAGGCACACTTTATATGGAGTATTTGTTATTTGCTAAAAGTGACACCAAATTATACAAAAGCCTGAATTAAATAAAACCCTGTTGTGTAACTTGAATTTCTGCTTGTATTTCTCTTAAATGCTAGTATGTTGTTCCACTCGGTATTCGAACCCGTAGTTTTGTGTACCCTGATGGTACAAAATCTGCACGACTCTGCTCGGGTTTGAATCCCGAGTGGATGCACTTAGTTGGTTACGCCCCATTTGTTTGTCATTCTTGTGAAGGCATTCGTGTTTGTAATTTGGAGGTTAACGTTTTGAAAGTATGGCTCACAATAACGGAAGCAGTAGTTTTGTGTATACTATGGGTTATTTGGAATTACGGGAGTATCTGCGCGAATCTGGTGTGGAGTTTGATAATAGTGAGAATGTGACGGCACTTAGAATTCGTGCTCTGTCATAGTGAATCGTTTGCGGCAGGTTGAATATGCCTCCCTGGGTGGTCCGTCCGTTGAGGGTCCTGTTACAGCAACACAGACTATGCTTATTTCCCATTTATCCCGCATTCCCGTGCTCAGTGTTATTGAGCCCGAGGGGGTGTTGCGCTTCTTGGTGTCACTCAATCAGACTGCTGGGTTGTTTCCTAGTGTTCCGGCATCCCAGTTTCTTACTTGTTTGTTGGAGCGCGTTTCAGGGTATGTGGTGGTTATGTTGGGCGAAGTTGCGCGTGATGAAGGGACGTATGACGCCTTTACGACGAGGCTGTTAGCTCATACAGGTTCCTCTACAGTTTGGGCGGGTCTTAAGAGACGTTTCGTGGATTGTTTTCAACTATGTGACGAAACTGTGCCGGATTTTGTGCAGGATGTTTTAGGGTATGCATAAGCGATGAACATATTGAGCCCGTCTCACTCAGACGTACGCAGCTCAATTTGTGGTATCACTAAAACACAAAAGTGCTGCTAGCCTGTATCACACGGGCACGCACATCGCACTCGTCAGGGCCAATTGTCCTTATCCTCCCACAACGCACACAAACTGGTAACACACAAATAGTAGGACGGGGCAATTAACCACTAATAATTTACTGAACATCAAAGACTCAAGTCAATTACATTTATTGTGAAAATTACAATTTTGAGAATCCAAAGACGTCAGAAGGACGCAATGCGGCATTATTCAAAGTAATACAATGTTCCGTGGCTGAGTCGAATGGCATACAAATGAAAACAAAAGGGAACGTTCCCCTCGTGGCCGAAATGGCACCAAACAAGCAGAGAAATTAATAGAAAGGAAAATGCAAACGGAAACCATTAAACAAACTAAAGCAAACATAACTAAAACTTACCAAATCTGACGGAAACACCGGAGGTGCCATGTCGGCCACGAGAAGACCGGACCGACGTCATTATACGGAGCACAGGCGACGACTGCCGCGAGCTAGCTCACTCCACCCGGCAGACGGCCGGGAAGAGGGGAGGAAGGGAGGGGAGGCACGAGAACAGCCGAGCACGGCCAAAGGTTGCCGAAGTTCTAGTCTCCTGGCGAGCACAATGAAGAGGGGGGGAAGGGGGACATCACATGTCCGCGGGAGCACTCACTCACGGCGCGCGGCTTTTAAACCAAGAAATTTGGACAAGGCACTGCAAGTCTATGTCCTCTTGTAGAAGTATATACACATATGTCCTTTGTTGGAAACGTGTAGAGCTGAAGCTAAGCTAGTTGGCACCATACTTGAACATCTTTCGCCCGAGGCCCGAAGACATAGGTTCATGCATCCTGCTCTGGCAACGTACGACGACTTGCGTTCTTTGGTCTTGGAACAACAGCGGCAGCTAAATGTTGAGGCGGAGTTCTATCGATCTGCTGTGCCCCCTTCTGTTGGCCCATTTAGGCATGAGGACGTGAGTAGGAGTCACTCTCTGCGGAGTGTGTCGTAAGGGGCTACTGGCGCTGGCGCAGTGCCTTTGGCTGGGTTGCCTGCGCTCGGTGTTGCGCAAAAACGTCGGCAACCTGATGAGCAGTTTTCTTTGTTGCCGCCTCTTTGGCCTCTGAGCTTCAGGTGCGGTGTAGAAGTTGTGCCGAGTTGGGGCATCATGCCGTGCGTTGCACTAAGCCTCGGGTTTTTCGGGAGCAGTTGCTTTGTTTTCACTGTGGAAAACCTGGCCATTTTCGAATTTCTTGTCCGGGAAAACTAAATGCCGCATTTCAAGATCACGCGACGAAAGAGGGGCGTGAGACATTATTTTCCGCGATGTCTGACTTTTTCGTGTCATTGGTTTGTCATGGATTGAAGCGTGCCGCTTTGGTTGACACCGGGGCTTCGCACTCGTTTGTGCGTAAAGGTTTTTTGGCCGAATTATAGACCCTGCATCCTCATTTGTCGTCACGTGTCGATCGCTCGGCGAACTTGTCAACTTGCGTAGCAAATGGCCACATGTTGAGCTGTGAGTGTGCAGTAGATCTGCACGTAAAAATTGTTTTGTTCTCTTGGACATATTGATTTTGGGTCATGTCTGATTTGATTGCTGATGTAATTTTTTGGGGGTTGATTTCCTTACCCATGTTCGCGCGGTCGTGGATGTTGATGCCCATTGTCTGCCCTTTTAAATTTATTCCTCAGTATTCCTGCCCCTTAATTTCGCATGTCAGTCTTTCTCCGACCCCGTTAGGACGTGTTGCCGAAGTTGAAGATGTTCGTTCTCGGGCCCTTCAGGCCATTTTGAGGGAATATCAGGATGTCATTACCTCCAAGATTGGGTTGTGTGACGTGCTCCCTTACCGTTTTTCTGTAACCGATGATGTGCCAGTTCGGTTACCTTATTATACTTACAACCTGCATAAGTTGGCTATTATGCGTAATATTGTGGATAAATTGTTGCAAGAGGACGTGATCTCCCCATCCACTTCTGAATATGCCTCCTCCGCCTTCCTTGTGAAGAAAGGGAGAGGGGCTGGGTACCGCCTTGTCACAGACATTGGTGCTGTGAATCATAAAATTCATCTAGATCCCTTTCCTGCACCTACGGTTGAAGCTGCGTTGCAACATTTAGGTAAAGCGAGTGTTTTCTCGATAATTGACCTGAATTCCAGCTTTCACCAATGCCTTTTGCATCCTGCTTGTCGCAAATATACCTCCTTTCGTATACAATGGGCACAATATGAGTTTAAGCATATCCCGATGGGCGCTTGTTTTGGGACGCAAACCTTGTCCCGTGTATTGGATTTTGTATTGTCTGATGTCAAATTTAAGTTTGTTTATAACTATATTGACGACATCATAGTGTACAGTGATACCTTTGAGGAACACCTGGAACATCTTCGTGAGGTGCTGAGTCATTTGCGCAAGGCTGGTTTAACTGTCAACCCTAGTAAGGTGACATGGGCTGCATCCTCTGTGAAATTTCTCGGTTATGTCGTATTGGGAGGAAAATTGATTATGGACCCTAGTCGCGTGCGCCAGATCGTTAACTTTTCGCGCCCTAAGTCGGTCAAAGGTGTGCCCCGTTTCATTGGGATGTTAGGGTATTATGCACAGTTTATTCCGCTTTTTGCAGAACTTTCTGCCCCTTTAAATGCCTTAAAACGTAAAAATGTCCCTTTTGTTTGGGGTGAGGAACAAGAGCGCAGTTTTGTAGCCCTCAAAGCCGCTTTGGCTGGTGCTCCGGCGCTTGCTTTGGCAGATTTCGATCGTAGGTTTGTGTTGCATGTTGATGCATCAAGTGTTGCTTTAGGTGCCGCTCTCGGGCAGTGGTGCGACGGTAAGGTTTCACCGGTGGCCTTTGCCAGCCGTACCCTGACCGAGGCGGGACGTCGCTTGAGTGCTTTTGAGAAGGAAGCTTTGGCTTGTGTGTGGGGCATGGGGAAGTTTGAGTCCTTTCTATGCGCTGCCGAATTCGATCTGTGCACGGACAATCAGGCGGTGTCCTGGTTGTTGGGCTATGCCAATGATTTTGGGAAGCTAGGTCGCTGGGCGTTTCGTTTATGAAATTCAAGTTCGTTATTAAATACGTCTCTGGGGCTAGTAATGTAGTGGCGGACGCGCTTTCCTGCATGTACTGCCCCGAAGACTATGAGTGTGACCCTGAGGACCTTTCTGCTCGTTGTAGCGCCTTCACCACTAATTCTTCCTTTTATCAACGACTGCAAGATGCCCAAGCCAGCGATCTTGAGTGCTGTGATATTGTGACGCGAGTGGCACCAGGAGAAGAACTTCCCCACCGAATGATCGACGGCCTGGTGCATTATTTTGGGCGCTGTAACAAGTTGAAGAAATTGCTTGTTCCGTCTGCTGGTAGAGCAGAGTTGTTGAATTATTTGCACACCTCTCCTTTCAGAGGACATTCTGGACGTGCTGGGACTTTGTCAAAGTTGAGTTCGCGCTTCTTTTGGCTCGGTGTTTATCGGGATGTGTGAGGTTTTGTCCGTCGTTGTGTGTTGTGTCAACGGGCGAAAATTCCGAGTAATACTAAAATTGGTTTGTACTCGGTGGATCAGGCGGAGTGTGCTTGGGAAACCATGCACTGCGATGTTTTTGGCCCTCTGACTTGGTCCTTGAAGGAAAATATGTACGTATTAATTTTGATTGACACCTTTTCTAAATTTGTGTTTCTCATTGCGGTGTGTAATGTAAAAAGTGCTACTATTGTGCGGTCTTTGACAGAGCGTGTGTGGTCTTCCTTCGGACCTCCCGTTAATCTGGTGACGGACAATGCTCATTTCTGTTTATCTGTTTTAACGACATGTGTTTCAGATGGGCGCTCAACCACTACACCTCCAGTCCTTATTACCCATGTGGTATTATTGTTGAGAGGTTCAACACGTACCATAAGGTAACTTTATCAGCTTTGTACCATTCTCTGATTAGGATGTGGACTTGGACCTCATCAACATTGGCTTTAATTCTGCCACCCACGGAGCCACGAAGAATACTCCGGCTAAGGTTCTACTCGGAAGAGATTTGCTCCATCCCTTACTGAACGTGTAGGGAATTCCTTCTCCGTCGTCGCCCATATCGGATGCACAACGAGAACTTCTGAGTCACGAGACCTTGGGGAACCTTACCGAGGCACGCGATAAGATCCAGGATCGGGTCAATGCCCAGCGAGTAGCTGGACATTATCAGGTGGGTCAAAGGGACTTTTGCCTTTCCTTCATTTTGCCGTCCCGAGCAAAGGATGGTTCCAGTAAGTTAATAACTTCCTTACTCTGGGCCCTTTTTGATAGTTAAAGATGTTGGGCCCTAACGCTGTTTTACTGCAGGATCCTGTTTTTGGGCGAACATGTCGGAAAGCGCATGTGTCTCACTTAAAATTGACAACTGATGATGAGTGATTTTTTGTTGCAGAGAGGCACCCTTTGTAATCACGAGGCCCAGGTGAAAACTCAGTTGTTTGTTGGTGTTTTCGTGTTGTTGTTTGTGTTAGTGTTTTGGGATTTATGTTTGTGTGTGTGTGGCACCTGTTAGTGGTGTTTTGTGGTTCCATGTTTTGTGATTGTCTTTCCCGTTTGTGTTTGTTTTCCTTTATTGTTCCTGCAGGATCATGTAATTGGTTGTGATGACTGACTCGACTGTGACGCTTACTTTCGTTTGCAAACGAACTTATCTTGCCGGCGTCTTTTGTTTGCGCTCTTGGACCTGTTTCTCTAGTCCTTTGAATTGTTGTGGTGATGTGCCATGATTTGTTACGCTTTGTGCTGCACTGTGATTTGGGTAAACCTGTGTCCCAGTGACAATGGTTTATGATGGTTACCCTTACTTTGTATTTAATAAGTTTGTGCCATAGAAATGAAATACACTGATATTGTAGTTTTGAAATAAGTTGTGCCATAATAATGAACCACAATGATATCGTATTTATTGAAATTGATTGTACTGTGGTATTTTATTTTATATTGTTGATTTTAAGCCTAGTTATGGTGTGGTGTAACGAATAGTCAGTTAATACACTGTTGGTTGTGATGGCATATTGTCAATTATTGTCATTTGACTTAAATTATGTTTGATTAATCTTGCCCGGGCAGGATATAATATAGTGGTGAATTTTGATGGAACTGTACTTGTCTTGTGTGTAGTTATGTAATATACTTACATTTTTATATAAAGATGTAACTCCTTGAATGTCTTTACACTATTTTTGTATCTTATGTTTTTAAGGTGTAATGTGTGATTTATAAATTAGGAGTTGTTTATTATTGATGTACTAATTTTCCAGCAGGCTTTCGTGTTTTCAGGTTTATGTTCTTTCCTCCTTTTTCTAATTTCTGTTTCTGATGCACTGGCTCGAGAGCTACCCTTTCCTCTTCACCCGCTTTCCTGGTTGAAGTCCAGCGCCCTTCTTCTGGCAGCCTTCTGTCTCCCTTCGTCTGCACGCTCCAGGGCCCATGTCTCCCCCCCCCCCCCAGCTTGGCTCAGCCACCTGAAGTGTTTCTCCAAAAAGGACTTGGACTCTCTCGACCATCTAACAGCAAGTTTGTGTGTCGCACTTGTGGTATTGCAGGGGGGGTTGAACTGGTGCTTTGCCCTCAGTATGTACTGGAGCGCTCTTTAAACTGTTTGAACCCTATTGATTGGTTCTGCCGTGTTATGGAATGGGACTCAGTGTTTGGAAGTGTGCGAGGATGCTTTGCCGCTCGTCGGAACACTTCGGCTATCTTCGGCACTCTTCGGCTCCCTCCCCTCCCCCCTTGCCTAGGCCGGCCGCCTAGCTCTCGAGCTCGGTTGGATCCTGGTCGCTCGGCTGTGCACTGCTTTCCGTTTGCGCTCGTCGGCTGCTCTTCGATAATGTTGGTGATTTTGTATCTTGATCGGGTCTGTTGAAGTTTGTGCTCGGGCCTTCTGCCGCGCGTTTTCTCTGTTAGTGTAGATATGTATCGGGAGCCGACGGGGCGCCGACGAGTTATTTTCACTATTTAACCTGTATGCGCATTAGCCTTTTTGATTGCCCCTTTAGTTTGTGTTTTTTCAATGAACTTAATGGCCCTTAAGGCACACTTTATATGGAGTATTTGTTATTTGTTAAAACGGACACCAAATTGTACAAAAGCCTGAATTAAATAAAACCGTGTTGTGTAACTTGAATTTCTGCTTGTATTTCTCTTAAATGCTAGTATGTTGTTCCACTCGGTATTTGAACCCGTTGTTTTGTGTACCCTGATGGTACAGCAGTATATATATATTTTACATACAGTAGTAATTTTGCCACTGTACTTTAAAGCCATACTCACAAAGAACTAAGGTAAACCACCAGGGATCCGATATGTTAAGGGAATTTCTTGTTAATAAATTCTGAAAAGCAGAATAATTGTTTGAACTGACGTATATACGTACTGAATTAATTTCCCAAGCTTCCTTGTCTAGAAACTTGTATGAATGAAATCACATAAGTGATATACTTTATACATACAGTATTTCTAAATTTGCCACACAAACCACCTGTGGAAAATCCACAGAAATGATCCAGATAGAAGCAACAACATTGCAAGGCGAATGGGCACACCACACGCACAGTTCAGAAGAAGTTACGACTGGACACTGCGATTTAAGAAGAGAAAGAATATGTCTTTGAGGCGGCGGACAGTGGCGCAGAAGTTACCCGAAGAATATCACGAAAAAATTGCATCTTTCCAGATGTTTGTAATTAGTTTGAAGGAAAATAATTATCATCATACGTCAAGTATTGGAAATGAAGACGAAAGCCCAGAGTGGTTTGACATGCCCAAAACGACAACTGTCAATTCTGTTTGGGAGAGAAGCATTTCTATCAAAACTATGACAGCGAAAAACAAAAGTGCACTGTAACATTGACCGTAACTGCAGACAGCTGCAAGTTGCCGTTGTTTGTTATCTTTAAAAGAAAACCACTGCCTAGTGAAAAATTTCCTCTAGGTGTTTTTGTACGCGTGTAAGGTCTCGCCTGGTTGAAACTGCCCAGTAATAAACCTTGAAAATCATTCATAGCTACAAATAAAGTCTTTTAATACATTTATGCTGTTAAAATTAATAAACTACATACACATTCATTTCATTAAGACTTTCACACACATTTTGCATTCATCGAATACCAAAACTGAATGAATACAGCTATTAAGGTGTATGAGCTTCTGAGTGAAATACGGATGTATTACATGCACTACTGAGTGCGACAATTTTGTTCTCTATACCTGCAATATATTAGCTACGGCACTGTCAGTAAATGTGATGGGTAGCACAGATGCCAAACCTGCTGCACTATTAAATGACAAAAAAATAAAACAACACTTCCTGCAGGCCTACACCATTAAATTTTTTATCTAGACCTTTTTCATTAACAAGGTAACATTGCAGCATCTGTGTTTGGGCAGGGCAAATCTAAAACTAGGCACTAAATATGCAGAAACCTTACATTATATGCTGCCACAAAATTGCAGTTTCAACCTTTAGCATGTCCAACAAGGGCACTTAATTTTTCCTATACACAATTTGCACAACACATTTGTACTACTGGGGTCTCTTTCCATCCGCTCGGATTCACCTTTGTATTTATCACCGTACGTGGTACTGTAATGTAACACTTTGCATACTGAACACACACACGTGCAGTTTACATAATCTTGCTGCAGCTCACGTATATAGTGGTAATTACACTACAAAAATATCAAGTCAGACTTTACTTTTCTGTACTACAGTAAATAGTATATACTTGGCAAATATTTATCAACGGACTATTGGGCCAAGAATATAAAAATATTAAAATCACAAATATTACGCGTATGAACTTCCAAACGTAACATTTCAACATCTAACACAAAAATACTGACGTTGGAAAACATGTTAAATACTTGCTCGAACACTAAAATGCACTGATAAACACTCACAACAATTGTTTTCATTTGGCTAGTGGAGCAAGCGTGAGCATACAAGTAGCATTCATTTGTCATGTGACCAAGATGCTTGCTGGGAGAAATATTGATTGTTGTGCTGGTATACATGCCGCCGCTCCAGCTGTCAATGTTTTCCTTTTAGCAATCTTATGTTAAGGTGATCGCAAAATTATTATTTATTGAAAAACTGTCACAGAACATGAATAATCATTGAAAATATTCCTGACAAACACAATAATGCCTGGGAAAACCAAGTATTCCCAGTTATTTAAAAAAAATCCTGGTTATTTTTGCATTGCTTGGCTGGGTGGCCACCTCACTCTTGTTTTCCGGGGTAGAAAGTTGTACTGGGGCTTCTAGAGCTCTTGCAGTACCTTCGATGGACTCGAGGCTGGGCCATCAGTTTATGTGTAATGGTGACGTACCTATGGGTGTGCGAGCGGAGGACTGAAGTGATGTCAGCCCCGCAATATCTTGTCTTCGGATTTCTTCTGGTGTCATCAGGCCTGCTCGGGTTCTCCCCTCCTGTCAGTCAGTCCCTCTCCTACCTTCCCTTTCCCTTCCCTTCCAGTGGCCAGCTGTGGCCGGTATTGCTTTGACTCCGCCTCACCACTTCGCTTCTGTTTGCCGGCCAGCTCTCTCGCCTTTCCGTCGACCGGCGTGCGTCTATTCATTTCTTGGTAAGTGTTTGATTTTCCTTTTGGTTTTGTTGGGTCGCTCGGTATTTCAACTTCTGGGATCCCGGTAAGTCACACGATGTCGCCCTGATTAGTTTGCTTGGTTTGTTTTGGGCCGGTTTGGCGGAACGTCGGGAGAGCTTAAGGACTCTGCCTACCTCAGAGCTCCGACGGCAGCAAGGATAGGGCGTTACAGGTTAAATAATATTCCTAAATATCTCAGTCACTTTCAAACCTACATACATGCCACCACTGACTTTTTCGTTCAGTACGATACGGCCCACACTACTACGGGATCTTTTAGCAAGTTACATCAATACCCTGAAAACTATGAGCAAATAAGTGTTTTCATGCCGATTAAACACTCGAAACCCTGTATTCATAAAATTATTTTCACATTTTCGTTAACGTCGCAGTATTCTCCTCTTATCAATGCAGAAAATGGTTTTCATCCGAAAGCGATATCTCAAAGGGTGACTGAGCTACACGGAATTTAGTTTAACATGTAAAACCTTATCCTTGCTCCCGCCGCGCTCCGAGGTAGGCATAAGCCTTAAGCATAAATTCAACCGCTTTAACTGTTATTTAATTTGCCTGCTACCTGTACCTTATTCGTGCCTATAATGATTGTATGTGCCTGTACTATTTTGTTATGCTTCGAGCTGTGTTCCTTTGTTTTGTAAGAATTCTCAATAATCATGCATGTTAGCTCTGCAGTCTGTTGCTGCTTATTTCAGTGACCCAGTAGTTAGATCGGGATTCAATCCCATTCTTGTGTACCTTGTGCTAGGGGATACAGCACAAAGTTGAGACTGGGTAGCTTCTCTTAACATATTCCTGATTTTTGCAGGCCACTGAAATTACCTGACATTTCCCGTTTTTCCCGCCCTGTCGCAGACCTGGTGACGTAAGCAATTTTATTACAACATATTATTACTTATGCATTTTTTTTTTTGAGATTTCGCAGTAAGAGTTGGCATATAAAATATGTACGTAATTTATATGTTTCTGCAATTTTTTTTTGGTACTGAAGACAGTTTATTCCATGTACAACCAGCCCCCCCCTCCTTTTTTTAAACATGAATTTTGGACATAACAGGAAAGACTGTACACGAGTAAATATGGTATATCACGTGCATATTTATGAAACAACCTGAATAATTAAAGGACTGGTAATACCACGTACACAGACACCAGTGATACTGTATACCATACTTCTAATGCAGTATTTACCACACACACGTTAGTTTGTAACTACAGTTCTACAGTATTGTCATCTCAAATGAGTTTCTCTCCCAGAAGTAACTGTGCTGACGATACGATCAACAGTTTGTAACAGTGCAGGCCTAAGGGTTATCGGCCTATGTAAAGGACATTTTTTTTTTTAATTTTTTGATATAAGAAATTTAAAATTCAGTTAGGGAACTATGAATTAAATTATGGCCACATGGCTGAAGGGCGATGGCAGCATAGCTTTGTTTGAACAAGGGTACCCAATCTATACCATATTTGGTCGGGGGTAGCGGCGTCAAATTCTTGCTCATGTTTATTTCTTGTTTGGCCTCTGCCGTATAAGGAAGCGTTTTAGAGCCTGGTAAACCATTGGCTGACACTATAGTTGTATGGTAGAGTTGGTGAATGTTGGGGGGGCCTGTAAGACAGACTAGTACACCTTATAAAACAACAAGCGAAGGCCAAGCCTGTGATTGGCTAGCTGAGAAATGCACAGTAGTGGTCACAGGGTCAGGCGAAAAGACCATCGCCGAGAGAGAGAAATCATCGCATTGTGGACAGGGACAGTCGCGCGAGCGGGCTGCGGCCCGTTTCCCCGAAGATACATTTGCAACTGGAGGAATGTTTTTTTTTGTTATATGATGGTGAAAAAACGGAATAAAAACTGAAACTAACTACAACTCTTTTATTTCAAGTGTAACTTATAACTGATTGTGTAAAATTACCGGCGGAGCTAGTCGTAGCAAATAACTTTACCATTCAATAAAAGTGCAGGTAGTAGTTCATCATCGAATATACCCCACACGCGAGGGCGTGGCTGGAAGTGTCACTGTCCGGCTCCAGTTCCGAGGTTAAACAACCCGAGAGGAGCGCGACATGACAACATGGCGCCCAGCTGCGTGGCTTGAACAGTCGTAGACTGTTTCTGCCGAAAGAAGAACAACGCCCGGAGAGAAGAAAGATTCTAAATTGCTATTTCGTCGCTACAAGATCGTCGTTCAACAATCAACAGGTGCATGATAACACCAAATAACAACACGCATCCCATGTGATATTGTTTTGGACAAACATGGCTACCAACATCGCGGGACATCGCAAGAACGACTCTACAAAAATTAAGTAAAACGTGAAATTATATACAATGGGGAAAACAAGTGTTTTATAAAACATATTTTCTTTGCCGTCAGAATTTTAGGATTACAGGGTTTATAATTATATATTATATTATACTAATTAGTTTGTCATTATGTTTCACTAAAGAAATTTTCCTTCCAGTTAGTACTATTGTGGAAAACATTTCCATGTTTACAATTCTGAAGAAGGTTAACGCCGTTGAATGGTTTGATAATAATTATTAAAGTAGGTTTTGTACAGAGTACGGGTAATACACTAACTTAATTATTATGTTGTAGGGCATGTTACAATAATTTTCTCTTCTCTGAACGAAGTAGGTCAAATACCAGTTTAACTGAAATAAAGTAAAAATGAGTGACAACATAAATCAGGCAGGTTTCGTAGGGTTTGAAAACAGGGTAAATTCAATATCTTTAAAAATGGATCAAGCACTTGAGAGAATATTGAGGAAATTTGAAACTTTTGAGGAAAAAATTACTGAACAAATGGGAACTTTTGAGAGTAAATTTACTGAACAAATGACAGGGCAGGGGTCGAAAATAGATAATTTAATTGAGCGATTTGACATACTCATTGAAAATCAGATTAAGAATCTTGGGCAAATTGATAAGATTCAGAGTGTTGAGGAAACAGGGGGGATTGTATACCAAAAAAACCGAACCCCCAACTGTAAACACAGGGGAAGCATTGAAAAAATTCAGTAAACATAGGAGTATTTTAAGGGGGCAGATTCCCAGAAAGGGACACACATGTAGAAAATACACAAGCAGGGGGGAAAAGAAAATGAAAGAGATTTTGGGGGGTTTTAGTGAACAAGGCAATCTGGCATTGTGTTATTCTTATTTAGGGAATGGAAGGGGGTGGGGATCAGAACTGTACTGAGGTACAGACAAGTGAAAATGGAAACAGAATAGGATACACAGTATCGTCTCGAGACCCAGACAAGGAGTCATTTGAAGGGAAAGCAGTGGAAAAGGGAAAATGGGGTTAGTACATTTTAAAGAGGACACTGTAGAAAGCCAGGCTATAAAACTGGCAGATTTGTTCAGAATTGTATTAAAGTTAGGGAAGGTGTGCAGGAAGAGATGGAAAGTGAATGAGAGTAATAAGGTGGTGACGGTTGTGCCGAAAGGCTACAAGAGCCAAAAGAAAAGTTTGTTTTACCTATTTTGACTCTAGAACAAATCGGAAGTATTGAACTGCAAGCCTATGAGGCTAAGTGAATTTTTGGATTTAATATATAGATGGAACAACAAGTTCATGTGAGCAAATGGTGATGTTACAGTTTAAATGTTTGCTTGTTGCTGTTACAGGAAAAAGATAAGTTATAATTTTAAGGGTATGCTTTGAGTGGAGTGATGGTATTGACAATACCATAATTGAACATTTTGATAGTAACTTCGTAACATAAAATATTTGTTTAAAGAATGTCTAGGGATCACGTGAGGAATTTAATGGTAACAATTTAATAAATAAGTGTTTTGATTTTGGAATTGAGAGATACCGTACTAATACTAGGTTGATGGTATTGTTAATGAAGGAACAGTGTTATATTGGATGAGTATAATTTGATCCATTTATATATATATATATATATATATATATATATATATATATATATATATATATATATATATATATATATATATATTTATATATATATATATATTTTTTTTTTATCCTTGAATGAATAATTGTAAATGAACATAATTTTTCAAGCTTTTACAGTAATTAACAAATTCTGAAGATAACAAGAGTTAATATTGTATTTCGATTGATCTATTATTCACGATGAAGTGAATATAAATGATTTAAAATGATGATAGTGATATATCAATAAATATGGAATATTAAATGAAATATGAGGAAAAAAAAATTTATTGAGAAAAAATTTTTTTGTCTTTTGGATTAACAAATTAATAATATAAATGACGAGGTTTATGAACATTGTTGTGTATGTAAAATGAAATAAAGGTTTACAGGTAATTTTTAAATTTGGTGGCAAATTAAGGCAATGGAAGACTCGAAAAGAGGCGGAGCTTCAGTCTGGTGTGGGATACAATACATACGTACATGGATACCGCAACTGAACATAACCTTCATTTAGGTGTTTGGCTTCACATGTCACTGTTGAGATGCGCGTCAAGAAAACTAATTATTTGTTTCAAATTTGCCGCTTTTTCAGGTAAACATTGATCTTATGCATTTGATTATCTTCCATGAAATTGAAAATAGTATTTTTTACCCTCGCATTCAAGTCTATGAGTGGACAACATTTTTGGTTTCTGTCTTCACCAACTAACAAATCAGTATGTTTGTAAACAAGCTTTGTTTCCCACAATACTCTTCTCTGCGGTGTGACGTCACCAAGTCGTCCATTAACCAAGAAGAAAAAATTTAATGAAAACTTATTTGTTTGTAAAGGTAATGAAATGTCAAGGATTTTGATTTTGCAATGAATAATAAATTCTAATAATTCCATGTGGAATGGACATAAGGTGTTTGAATAAATAAGGGCGAAGACAATTATTTGATAATATGAAAGCAATTTGAATTTTTTAAAATATTTATTGGTCACATATTTGTTAAAGATGGAAAATGTAAATATTGTGAAATCAATTTATGTTAATAATAATGAAACAGGAGGTTCAAAGTTGAATTGTTTAATTCAGGTTTTTGTGACGTAGAAATTAATGTGAGGTATAAAATCATTTTTTTGCCAAGTAAGGAATGTGACATGTTTGCTGAAGATGACTAAGGAAAGTTGTGAAATGTTCATGTTCATAGTGAGGTATTGTGTAGTGGAGAGAGTGTCTCATCCACAATTTTTATTTATTATCTCAGTGACCCAAGAGGTTTCGGGCAGCCAAGTGTGAATTGTGGTGTTGTTGTTTGGCCTAGGATGCCAAATGTAACTGCAAGTAAATGAGGGTGGTGTATGACTACATTTGTCATTGGATGCCAATTACAAAATATCTGGAGGTACTTAAGTATGTATATTAATGTGACCAACATTATAATTGATTTGTAAACAAGGTGGAATAACATTTTAACATAAAACAAAGCTAAGAAAAAATTAAATATACTACACCTTCAAACACCTAGGACATGGGACATTTTTTTTTTGCTGCCACCAAAGAATTGATAAGTATACGAAAATTTTGTGTGAAGTTTTGAAGAGTAATAATGGTTTATTGTTTAGTAAAGGCCCTGGCAGAATGAACAGTGCTGATGGCAATGCTGATGGCTGGCGAGCTCCGATTGGCCCGTTATTTTCCCAACACACCAGCAACTGCTGGCTGATGTGGCTGATGGCTGGCCGAGATCTGCAAACTTTATACTTTGATGGCTGGTCAGCTCACCAGCCATCACGTGACTATCACCGGCGGCCAATCAGAATAGTGTACAACTGTGCATGCGCTAAATGACAAGATTGTTTACTAACAGCACAGCAGATTGCAAGATCGCACAAAAAATGCTTAAAAATTCCAACTGCAACTTGAAATGTTTGTCAACAACACTAAATTAAAATTTTTGTTAACAATGTAACTTGAAATTGTTTGAAAACTGACATCAACAACAGCTGATGTTGAAGACAGCTGACTTACGAAATTACAACATGGCGGCAGAATTTACCGCTACAAGCACCGATGAATCGAACAGTCTACCAGCCATAACAACGATCTGTGACTAGTTTATTTGGGATCTGCCATCAGCACTCCGTCCATGTAGTTAATTGGCAAATCTATCCACCACTTGAAGCCCACCAGCCGTCAGCATTGTTCATTCTGCCAGGGCCTTAATGGTAATTTGGTGTGAATCTACAAATGATTGTCATGTTTACATTTTTTTTGGAACTACTCAGGAAGACTGTTCCTTTTCTTCCTAAGTAGTTGGGGGGAATAATGTAACATTGCAGGCCTAAAGGTTATCGGCCTATACAAAGGACATTTTTTGTAATTTTTTTATATTATTTTAAACACCAAAGGTGACAGTGTATTGGGGGAAGAAATCACATATAATTTTTTGATGTAAGAAATTTAAAATTCAGTTAGGGAATAATGCATTTAATTATAGCCACATGGCTGAAGGGCGATGGCAGCATAGCTTTGTTTGAACAAGGGTACCCAATCTATACCATATTTGGTCAAGGGATAGAGGCGTCAAATTCTTGCTCATGTTTATTTCTTGTTTGGCCTCTGCCGTATTAGGAAGTGTTTTAGAGCCTGGTAAACCATTGGCTGACACTATAGTTGTATGGTAGTGTTGGTGAATGTCGGGGAGGGGACCTGTAAGACAGACTAGTACGCCTTATTAGGCAACAAGCGAGGGCCAAGCCTGTGATTGGCTAGCTGAGAAATGCACGGTAGTGGTCACAGGGTCAGGCGAAAAGACCATCGTCGAGAGAGAGAAATCATCGCATTGTGGACGGGGACGGTCGCGCGAGTGGGCTGCGGCCCGTTTCCCCGACGATACATTTGCAATTGGAGGAATGTTTTTTTTTTTTTAGTTACATGATGGTGAAAAAACGGAATAAAAACTGAAACCAACTACAACTCTTTTATTTCAAGTGTAACTTATAACTGATTGTGTAAAATTACCGGCGGAGCTAGTCGTGGCAAATAACTTTACCATTCAATAAAAATGCAGGTAGTAGTTCATCATCGAATATACCCCGCACGCGAGGGCGTGGCTGGAAGTGTCGCTGTCCGGCTCCAGTTCCGCGGTTAAGCAAACAGAGAGGAGCGTGACGTGACAAGTTCAGTCCAGAAACTTAACTATTTGCAAGAAGACAGTTCAGTTCAAGGTCACTGTTACATGCAACCACAGGTCAAAGTCCAAATTTCTATAAAATGGTTTCCTACTAAAAAGGAAAATCGAGTGACTTGCAGAAATGAAAAAATTTAACACTGAACAGTATCACAAGCTATCCCAAGAAATCACATATAAAAAAATGCATTGATTTCTTTTTTGTTTAAAAAAAAATTCTGAAACTGAAATGAGTCATTAACAATTATTTCAAAATTCTTAGAAATATAAAAAATATTCAATACAGTTTTTATACTGTTCTTTAGTGAGAGTTGTCATTGTTTTCCTTTCTAGTACAAAACAGTTTTATGAAAATTTGGACTCTTGACATGGCATAATCCAAAAACTATAAAAGTTAAAGATCTTTCCTTACAGTAAAAACTAGTCACAATGCAGGTCTACTGAACAACCGTATGTCGTACAAATATAGCAAGTATTGAAGCTAGTCGAGGACGGTGTGACTGATGAGGGGAAGGAAGCATCGTCTCACCTGCAGACTGGACACGGGGACCACCTGTATCTGCTGCAGGGCCTGGCCGCTCTGCGTAGCCACCTGGATGGCCTGCGCCCCGGGCGGGATGATGATCTGCTGCCCATTGGCTCCTTGGATCACCTGTCCCGCCTGGTTCAGCTGCACCACCTGCGACCACAACATTCACGCTCCTCTATACTGTAATGTTTTTTGCATTCTTATACCATTTATACAACTAACTATTATAATGAAACTGTGGTCGATGCGCATGCACCAGCTACAGTATCCAACAAAAATATATTATATAGGGTGGTAAGTGGAAAAAGAGGGCACCAAAAAGAAATAGCCAAAATGTTTTTATTTTTTTTTAAATTAATTTAGTACGAGGGATGCCTGACAAGGAATAGGAATGAGAAGAAATTATTTAACATAATTTTGAGTACCAGTACTTAGACAGAACTTTTGCACGACTCAAAAGTTGCTATCCTTCATAATGTGCCAAAACAACGCATGCATACTAAATATATTAACACATTACGTCGAAAATCATGCCAAAAAAGTTGCAAGCAGAAAGCTAGTATTGTAAGAAAGTTGGTTCGCATTGGTCTGGGTGACTGTGCTTAGAATTACCACAAAGTACATACCTATTGGCTGCACGAATGTATTTTATCTTTCCATGTTTTCATATATGTTACCTTTCTGTTTTGTAGTGCAGCAACGAAACTTTTGACGTAGACAAGTACGTGTGTGTTTCTGACCTCTGTCCGAGACGAGACACAAAGTTTAGCCATTAACACTTCTGATGGGATCACATAAATGTTGTCCTCATATAACTGATCATAGCCACAAATATACTTAGTGTAACATATCTAAGACACACTAGCCCTCGGTGGTGAGTTAGCTTGAAAGCCAAACTCTTCCTGACCATCCATCCTCTCTACCAACTCCTCCAGCGATACATTCCATTCCCTCACCATTCTAACAAGTGTAGACTGCTTACTTTGCTCTGTTATCTTCCGCACACTCTGAATTGTCTCACTGTTGATTCCTCTTCCCTCATCCAGTTGGTCTTCCTCTCTATCTACCCCCATGTACATTCTGAACAAACTATCATAATATCCTTCTAACAATTCCATCCCACCCATCAGTGAAAGGCTACAGTTCTCTCACTCCTCCATACACGTCACCCACCTCGCTGCCCTTCTTTCTACCTTCTTCAACTCCTGCACCTCTACCTCCATGTTCATTATTGCTGCAGAGGTGTGTGTGTTACCACAGTAGACATTTAGACCTACTGATTCATGTGTCTAGTTTTAACTAGCTTTCTTCAGTCTGTATTAGCCACTACACATTTAATTAGCACCACAGAAAATCCCTGATGCTGAACAAATTAACCCAAAATTATGCAAAATCTTCAGTTTCACAAACAGAGAAAATTTTTCCAAGTCCAGCTTTTTTAATTTTTGGCAACGTCCAGCCCATTTATTGTTGGAATTGCAACCAAGTTCAGCAGCACTGTGATAATGTGTTGGAGGGGATGACCCCAGACGGAATCGCAAGATTACACGTTACGTGTTACAAGAAGACTGTTAATTCATTTCTTGCTAGCTGAGATAATACCCAGCCGGATATTACATCACTTTGCGATGTACGTCGCAATTATTATTGTAACACAACAAAGACATCGGCAATATTTAAAAGCAACTATATTTTCTTTCTAAAACATAAATACTTGTGTCACATGTGACATGTTAGAAACATGGAAACTTGTTTAAGGCCAACAGAGATTTTGAAAATATTGTTTTGAAGCATGATAAACGTTCATATCGAAGAATCTCTAAATAGTTTTTGCATCTAATTTTTTAGTAGTAAAACAAATCCTAGTTTTCCCTATTATTGCTACTAAATTATAATCAATGTTGGTATGAAAATAAGTAAAAATGAAGTAAAATTATTCCTTTGTGAACTAACTCTATTTTATTCCCCAAACGCCTACATATAATTGTGCACCATATGAATACTTGAAGTCTCGAAATATTTCAAAGCATTCCGTAAAGCAAGTTTTAAGATTTTTGCACAAACGTGGAAAAAAAAATGCCTACCATGTGCCTTAACAAGTCTCATGGAAGCTTCCAGCATACACAACATTGTATTGTAGCATGTAGCCTTAAAGTGACACCCTAGTTACAATCTTACCTGGACCTGCTGTCCCCCGGAGCCGGCGGCAACAGCCTGCATGACAGCCACCTGGCCGTCCCCCGTGAGCTGCTGTTCCATGCCACACTCACTCCTTCCTCACTGCTGCAACACATAACCTCTACACTTACCTACTATGTACACTCACTGCATCTCTCATAACCTCTACATTCACCACACATACTAATATGAAAGTCAAAGGGTTAAGTGATTATAATAGAAGTTTCCCTCACAACTTACAATGTCGGTTTGCTAATTTGTGTCACAATATTGTACAGAAAATGTGTAGCCACTACACAGTCGTAAATGTTTCCTTAATAAAACGTTAAATTTGTTCGTTTAAACTTATGTATACAACTCAGTTCCTAAAAATGACTAAAAATGCTAGATAGGTATTGTTAAGTTAGGAAACTCCTGTTTTTTTTTTATTCACGGACTGCAAAGCTACAAACTTATAACATAATTGTATGTTCTAAAAGCTACAATAAGAAGAAAAAACCCGTGTGAACAAAAGGGCAATATTAGTGTGAAGGAGGGGATTATCCGTTACAAAATATCCAGCTTGGCTAGGTGGAGTGAAGACTGCACCTAACACACATAACCTATACAGCCGTTACGAAAACAACTAGGGCCTACCACAGCGACAGTGGCTAATTATCTCGTGTACTGGTGAAATAAAAATGAACTGTCCGAGGATATCGTATTTTCTTTTAATGACTGATGTATTCACACGCAAACGTACACTGTCAAGTGGAATGGATGCAACAATTTGACTAAACTTATGTGAATTTCCATGCAAACTGAGTGAACATGAAAACTAAAGTACAAAGAGTGAAGAAAAAAATATGACTACGCAACATCCTTGCTAGCTGTTTTCGATACAATAGGTAACGTTAACATAAACGTGAAGTTTACCGTATTGCCAGAGCAGAGAACATAAAACCCCGGGCGAGATAACGCCAGCGACAATTTGTAAAACATGACCTACTTGAAACACGCCATATTCCAGCGAAATACGTATCCGCAGCGACAAATATGGCTTCCTGGGAACGTTTAGAAGATTCCTGGACCAAAGCTGGCTGGCGCAGTCGAATTTGCCGGCCAGACGATGTGAAACGTGATCAGAGCAGTTCTAAGATAATTTGTGGACTTACATTGGATATTTTCGACGGCACTTTCCCAATGATTGGTCGGCAAATGGAACGCCAATGGACGACGGCGCTGCGGGCTCGCTACGTCGGCTTGCGCTATGCTGTTGGCTATCGTCCCACCAACCAACCCCGACCAACTAGCTGGCGCCCACCGCCCAGCCTCGCTCGGGTCGATGTTCCCTCGCCACTATTATATCTGCTAGTTTACTTTGAAACTATCGTCGCACTTTACCTGCCTCGTACACAAACCCGGCTAACTAACAACACAACCAGACCCCAACTAGCTGCGCGCTGTCGTCGGAAAAAACTCGTCCTACTCTAGTACAGATGGCAGTGGTCTACGCACACAAACAAAAACATGTTGAATGGAACACAGCGTATGATATTCGAAAGAGATATGAAAAAAAAAAAAAAAAAAAAAAAACAGCAACAATACATTCCTGGAACGTAACCGAACAAAACTTGCCACGATTGCTCAAGACTTTACTAGCGATACTAAAATAAAAAGGAAAAAAAAAAAGACGTGCCGGACCGGCAGAGAGATAGTTTAGCCACGAGCCACAGAAGCGACGTATCGCTCAGCAAAGCACGTCCCCGAACGTCCGAGTAAATGCGATGTACGATTTGTGGAGTCTACGTACAGTACAAGAAGCACGAAACCTGCTCCGCTTGGAAATAATCCACTGTCAGAATCAGAATATGGCCGCATTGTAGCAAACTGCTGGCTTTGCAGTCTATCTCGGGTTCGAATACCGCATAAGCAAACGGACTTTATTTGTTAAATATGTGACACAGTATTGTTTAAAATGCCTCTCGGTTGTTATCTGATCTAGGTTTTAAATAAATTAAATATTTTCACATAGTCTATTACTGTATTTCATTTAGTATTCCTTTCCTAATTAAAAAATTAAAGAAAAATAAAACTATTTTTGTTAGCCTAATTCAAATATTGTTCAACCTGTAAACTCGCGTAACTTGTGATTCTGTGGCATCCATCTCTAGTAAAACTTAATCATATGCTATTTATGGTTTGAGTAAGTTAACAAATATTTTATATAATAATTTTTAAATAAAAACATTTTATATCCCCCTATATGTTTTAAAACGGACGAAAACGTATAATAATTTCCCCTTACGAAAATACTAGTAAGATTAAAATATAAAACGTGGAGCGCATGTAGTAGATAATTGATGCATAGTTCAGATAAGTCACTAACGACTGTATTGCACTGCAACAACGATATGAATTGTGTGAGTTTTATCAGCGACAGCTACTCTACACTCACTATTTTCTACTGAATGAGCCCCACGCTTTTCGTTTCAATCTTACATATTTAGAGGATAAATTCTTTCATTCTTTTTAGTCCGTTTGGGAAGTTACATATGTTTTAAAAAAGTTTTAATTAAAATATAATGTCCTGCTTTTATGTCTTGTGAAAATGAGAATATTTAACTTTATGTTTAAATTATATTTTCCCTCAAATTTTATTTTGTTATATTGCATTGTCATCCAGTTCTGAGTTATGTTTAAAGTTTCGTCTCTAACTCACTGTTGCCGAAAAGTTCTTTCTTACCGAACAGACAAATATAGAAGAAAGATGGTTGATAAAAAACGTGGTAAAAAACTCGCAAAAATAATTCACAATTCATCGAGGAAAAAAATATTAAAATTATAAATTGTAATCGCGGATGTTTCATAACTAACCGACAAGCTGCGAGAGAAGATTCCTTATAAAAGAAACAAAGTATCTTTATTGAAACTGAATGTTACGGGAGGGCAAGCCTTTTTTTTTAACACTATATTTAAAAAAAATGGTAATGGCCACCAGCTAGCTGCATACAACATTTTTACCGGCAGCAATTTTGAACCGTATTGTTGCAACTGCCTGGGACAAGTATTTTTCAAGATTTCAGAACACAGATGTGAAGGGACGGTAAACATGCCTGCCGTGTAGGCAACACGTTTCACGCATACTTCTACGAAGACATACAAAAACAACGTACGCACATATATTTTCATATAGCAGCAGTGACAGAGTTAGGAGTCTGTGTGTGTGTGTGTGTGTGTGTGTGTGTGTTTAGTAACGATCTCTGTTCAGTTGTGTTGTGTACAGCTCACGTCAAACGTTTAAAACTTCATTAATGGTTTTGTTGGGATAACTACAATGCAGAATGTATATCGTATGTACAATAAATGATCAATTATTATTACTTTTTACTCTGAAAGCACGTAATTATTATATTTATTTACGCCATTAAAATATAATAGAGTGTAGTATGTTGTTTTTAAGTTACGAATTTTCAAATAATTATTCAAATTTTGAATTTTATAACAAATTTGTGACTATGAAAAACACAGTCACAATTGTCTGTTAATATTTTTGGATAATGATTTTACACTACTCAGGGACAGAAGGCCCCACATTATATCTAGGCAAACTGCACAGTAGCTCACGGAGGGCTGCTAGGAGGGGGCGGGGGGCGCAACAAGATAAACTTATCTCCTTACTTAGAATAAAAACGTCAACGTAATACAAAACAAAATTACAGACTTTGAAATTCTACTCATATCATGCACGCACTTATTATTCTTTACTTTCTCTCTCTCTCTCTCTCTCTCTCTCTCTCTCTCTCTCTCTCTCTCTCTCTCTCTATGATAAATACAAAGTAAAGAAATTCGAGAGGAATTATTTTGTCCACCTGCCAACAAATAATATTATCCTTACGAAGATAACAGAACATAAAAGTCTTTGTTTAAAAAAAGTCGCGGGGACGGGGGAGGTAAGTCTAAGTTGCCCAGGGCGCCAGTTACGTAAGGGCATTCCAGACGGAAAAATTATAATTTTATATTTGTATGCAATAGTGTTAGGTTTGTAGACCTTGCTTGGGATTGCATTATCCTCTTACGAAGAAAATTTAGTTCAGCCAGATTTCCCATTACTGTACAAGATGTCCCAAAAAAAATTGTAACTGAAAATAACATATCTACCAATAGTCAATAAGTATGAACATAATTCCGAGTTATCTGAGAGACTTTGGACATACTTCAGTACAGCATCCAAGATCGGGCATGGTGTGCTATTGTTTATATATCCTGTGATACGTATAGTAGTATATGGACGTGTCAGCAAATCAGTTACAATTTTTTTTAAACATCCTGTATTTTAAAGTAAAAATTTGCGTGTTTTTTGTCCATACACACCCCGAAAACCCTTCAATACAATGAAACTAAATAATTCACAGTGAAACTACATGACACTGGCTAGGGCTTTACGTATATAAAATCCCATTTAGACAATGTTTTGTATTTTTTTAAAAATTCTGCAGGTTTTAAATTGTTTTGCTACATTTAGAAACATTTTTTAAATACAAAAGTATTCTGTTTTGGGGTTTTATATACGTAAAGCTCTAGCCAGTGACATGTCGTTTCACAGTGAATTATTTCGTTTCATTGTGTTGATTGGTATTCGGAGGGGGGGGGGATGTAAACGAAAAACATGCAAATTTGGATTTTAAAATGCAATAATGGGAAAACTGGCTGAAGAAATTTTTTTAAGTGGATAATGCACTCCAAAGTAAGGTATACAAAACTAGCACTGTTTCATACAAATATAAAATTATTATTTTTCCCCCCTTAAACGCTCTTAAACCAGGGGCCTGATTTCGCGTGTACTTTGTGCTAAAAGTGTAATTGCCTGTTGATATATTCTGTTGTGCTTCATTGTTATTGGCAGAATATCTCATTGCGGAGGTGTCGCTCATTTGACACGTCTGTGATTTGTACATGTTGAAGTCATTGACCACGTAGCACAGCTGCAGAAGTGCACATCAGGCACTGGACAAAACTTGTGCAGGAATGTTGTCACCAAAAATACGAGGCACTACCTAATTATTACTGGTGTGCATTTTAAACGGGATGTCATATATCTTTACACATTATTTCTCATGAGGAACTCGCGTTGAATTTCTCTTGTGTTTTATGAACACGATATCTGCACTAAGTACTGCTTAAATTTGTTCCCCCCCCCCCTGCCCCTTAGCACCCAACCTACTTTTCGAGAACGAGCTTGTACCGCACAACGTATAACGACCTGTGTCATTCACTCCTACTGCAAGAATATTTAAAATAAGTAAACACTTGTCTTTACAACAATGTTGTTTAGAACGTTGTAAAACTGCTTGCTAATTGTGAAGAAGTCAGATAATTTTTCCTCGCACTCAATTTTTAGCTTTCCGACGCGTGTTTCTGATTTAATGATGCAACAAAGTATACTTAATATTGGTTCATTGATGCTTGTTGGAAGAGGTTCTTATAAAGTGGCTACTTTACCCTCAACGTACTACTATTTGTTACAGTATTGCCAATATCGTGTCACAAACTTATAGTTATTATTTACTGCAGAAAGTTTCTTTCAGAGTTTTGTGAAAATGTGTAATAATGATAACCTATATACCTTTTCATATAAATATTACTAATGTTTCCACTTCGTTGAAACCAGTTATAGTGTAATTGTAGGTATTTTGGGCATGTCTACTCAGTATGTACAATTTACTTATCTCTGGTAACGTTATTTCTACTACAGGTTAGAAAGATCTATGGTGAAAGTTTAGCACAGGGACAATTGAGCGCTAATATCGCTAATGGGTGCAAACTTACCAATTAGAGAGGTTTCCTGAATTTTAAGTTACATAAAGTTGATAATAAAAAACGCGAAATTGGTTTATTTCCACTTTAAAGTTAAGTTAAATGACATCTGTCATTTCCAAGCGTATATAAAATTAATTTTACAACAGTTTCGTATTTTTCTGATCCCTTAGCGATTTCAGCGCACCTAGAGGCAGAAATATTCCCTGTACCAAACTCTCCCATAAGGAAAACATTTTCTTTCAAACCTGTAGTAGAATGAATTAAACTTATATGTGGTATGTATTGAAGTGTTCAGTTGTCTAATGGGGCTCTTGTCATTGTTGCCATCTCTAAGGAATGAAAATAAATTAACTATAAATTAGTTTATACCATTCTTTTTCAAACCCATTTTGGGGCTGTCTATTTTAATATAAGCTGATAACACATGTAACTAGAATTTTTATTACTGTTTTTATCACAAACATAAATATTTACTTATCTTTGTCATTCTCATTCCATTGTCGCTCTTTCTGCTGGGTGCAAGGTCACGCGCATACACAGAAAAAATAGCAGTAACAATGTAAACAGCAAATTGTTTGCCAATATGAGTATTCATGGATAAACGCCATTGCTTGCGAATGTTGCCAAGTCGTAGATAAACCCACAAAATCATAAAAATACAAAGAAAATTAAAAATGCAACAAAATTATGAAAAAAAATTAATTAAATAAGACCATATATGGTCTTTGTCAACACACACATAAACAATTCCAGAATAGAAATATAGTACGAAAATATTAATTTAATGAGACCAGATATGGTCTTTGTCAACACACACACACACACACACACATAAATAATTCCATAATATAAATATACTACGAAAAAATTAATTTAATGAGACCAGATATGGTCTTTGTCAACACACACACACACACATAAATAATTCCAGAATAGAAATATAGTACGAAAAAATTAATTTAATGAGACCAGATATGGTCTTTGTCAACACACACACATAAATAATTCCAGAATATAAATATTCTACGAAAAAATTAATTAAATAAGACCAGATATGGTCTTTAACAACACACACATAGATAATTCCAGAATAGGAATATATTACGAAAAAATTAATTAAATAAAACCAGATATGGTCTTTGTCAACCCACACACATAAATAATTCCAGAATAGAAATAGAGTATGAAAAAATTAATTAAATAAGACAAGATATGGTCTTTGTCAACACACACATAAATAATTCCAAAATAGGACTATAGTACGAAAAAATTAATTGAGTTAGACCATATATGGTATTTGTCAACACAAACACATAAATAATTCTAAAATAGAAATATAGTACGAAAAAATTTAATTAAATATGTCCAGATATGGTCTTTGTCAACACACACATAAATAATTTCAGAATAGGAATATAGTACGAAAAAATTAATTAAATAAGACCAGATATGGTCTTTGTCAACACACACACATAAGTTATTCCAGAATAGGAATAGAGTCGAAAGAATTAATTAAATAAGACCAGATATGGTCTTTGTCAACACACGCATAAATAATTCCAGAATAGGAATATAGTACGAAAATATTAATTAAATAAGATCAGATATGGTCTTTCTTATTCTAGAATTATTTATGTGTGTGTTGACAAAGACCATATGTGGTCTTATTTAATTATTTTTTTCGTAATTTTTTTGCATTTTTATGTTTTTGTGTGTTTATCTGCGACTTGGCAACATTCGCAAGCAATAGCGTATATCCATGAATACTCATATTGTCATACATACCCGTTGCAAAAATCTTTCAAAGATCAGCATATTGTTTATAACACAAATATTATCACCAAATTTTTTACTGTGTTACAATAATTCTATAAGTAATTTTGGCAATGAGCACTAAACGTTGCAGGAAAAATACATAAGTTAGTAACAAAGTTGCATGAATGAGGGGGGGGGTATTATGTAAAGATATTGATGACGAACGTGCAATTAACAATACTATAGCATCGCCAATAACATTTGTTATCAACATCACTTGATCCAGACACCGCTCCTGAATATGGGTTGGATAAATGTCATAAACGTTGTTGGTGAAACATATCTATAGTCTGTCTCATGAAAGAATTCCATTTTTTTTTTTTTACAGTTGTGTTGGATCATTTAAACAACTGTTTAAAAAAAAAAAAAAGCAATGTGTTCCTCTATTACAGGTGATATCTGAACAAACTAAGCTGACTGGCAAACTGTGCAGTATATCAAAATGGAAAGTATTTACCTGTAGCTCCGTGCACACTTGGTAATCTTCTGAACTGTCAAAAAGCTAATAAATATTACCTAAGATAGATTTATGTATTGCACGATTGGACAGTCAGTCAAGTGCGCTTTTGCACAAACCAAACGAGGCAGACGCAAAAACAGTTTTACATGGAAACTGATTTTAAAATGAATGCCTACTCAATTGTCAAAAAATAGAATTATTTTATGGGACAGACTATACTTAATATTCTGTTGTGTGAATGTGAATTCTTTTGAAAACTGTTAACTGTAGATATTATGTAATGTTAGTCACAAAATGTACTGTATATACGACAGTGGCGCAGCCAGGATTTGGTTGGGGGGAAGGGGTTTGCTGTCTAGCAAAAAAATATATATATGTATATATATACACACACACACACACGTCATTTTTGTTTATTGTATAAATAAAATAGATACAGAAAATAATTGCTACCTTTTCAAATTTCAAAAATTAAATTTTTTAAAACATGTTCCTTTAAAATAAACTTAAACAGTTCACCTGTTCATTGTAGATTTTTTTCTGACTTTTTTCTCCGTTAGGCTCTGGAGGGAGATAGTTTAAAACCAACCAACCCTTCCTTGCTGCGCTACTGTATACGACATCCAATGTTCATTTAAGGGTGCTCTGTACGGTATGCTAAACAGTAAGAAACATTTGTACTTTTATTGAACATTATTGAGAGAACGAATGTATTGAAAGTATATCGTTTTCGGAAGTAGGTGTCGTAAAGTCGTATAATTGTCTAAGACATTTGATATATATATATATATATATATATATTAACTTTTTTAAGAAAGAAATCTGGAAAATATGCCTTTTTTGAATGATTTAGTTAACTGTAGTAGAGTAATGCAGCATGAATAACACATAAAACCATGTCTTAGACTTGTACCATACCGTGCTCTATAGTATGTTGCAATACGAACATTTCTGGAATAATTATAATCCTGTAAAACAGTAATTAAAATTAAATAGTTTCAATTTTTTACTGGACGAAACCAGGACATCTACTCGTTGAGATATGTTGTTTATATCCCCAGTACCTTGAGTGAACGCGGAACAGTTATAAGAGGATAACAAGTGACAACTCATGTTACCAGAACTGACAGGGTTTATCTGCAGGGCGCGATCTATCAGCTAGAGCCCGATTCTCACGAAAATGCCTTCATTCGGGCCATGCGGTAAAGACGAGTGAGGTAGCAATCTTATTTATTTGTATTTATTTATTTAATTCGACTTATTTTTACATGTGGTATAGTTAAGGCAATATTGACTTGTCTACCACTTAACCACAGCGGTTACAACTTTTAATATCATCAAACAAAGTACATTATTCGATAAGCAAAGAACAATCTCTTAAAAATTGCAAAACATAAAATACATTGCGAAACACAAATGAGAAAAAAAGGAAAAGAAAACATTTCAGAAGTCGTTCACAATTCAATGATGCACACATTCACACCAAATTAATGAAAGTGAGATCATTCACTGTTCACTCTGAACTATCAAAATCAGCATTCATACTTTTTCAAAAGAGCTCTTTTAAATGTAGGTTGAGACAAAATTTGTTTTACATGTACTTCAAGTGCATTACAGACGCGCGCTGCAGGATTGTAAAAGATTTAGAATAAGCTCTAGTACGATGCAGGGGCGTCATTTGGGGCTACAGGGGGGGGGGGGAAATGCTCCCCCCCTGGATTTGGAATTTTTGTGTATAAATATATTTTTTGTATTTTTAAATGTAAATAATGCTAACTTAAGGACATAAAACTGAAGTTTTATTATTAAAGTATCTAATTTTTATACATGCTTAATTAATAAAAAAGATGCAACAAGGTCACTTTCGTCTGAAAACAAAATCTTGCCCCCCCCCCTGGAAAAACCTGAAATGACGCCCCTGGTACGATGCTTAGGTATGAGCAGGGACATAGTTGCTTTCAAGCGGGTACCAATTTTATGAGGGGGAAGTAATTCAAATTAAGTTGTTGAATAGGAAGGAGATTTAGAATATAAAACCTTTCTTAGGAGAAGGAGGCAATGTAATTTACGCCTGTTTTCTATTCTATGCCAGGACAAATTTTTATGAAATTGTGAGATATGAGTACGTATTTTAAGGTTAAAAATATAACGTACACGTGTATTTTGAATCTTCAGCAATCTAGTGGCTTGTTCGTCAGTGAGGTCGCTGGAAACCACGTCACAGTAGTCAAACAACGTAAGAATTAAAGCCTGGACAGGGTATTTTTTAATGCGCAAGGGGAGTTGATTTTTTAGGTTTTTTAGCGAGCGAAGGGTGGCCAGCGCCTTCCTTCATATGCTAGCTACGTGGTGAGACCAATTTTAAGAGCTGTTTAAAATGAGTCCTAGGTTTTTCACTGAGAATGTGAACTCGATTTTCGCATTGCCAACACTAATTTTTGGAAAATCGGCAGTAACTGTTTACTATACATTTTTACTTTTATTTATAACGATATGGAAGCCACTGATTTAGATTTCCGGGTTAGCATATTCGTAACCTACACAAAATACTGAATAAAATGACACCTCACTCGTCTATAACGCATGATAGAAGGCATTCTTTCACTCAGCTGATAGACTAACAAGTTCGTTGCATCTTCTCAATTGGTTCATTACAATATTATGTTTAGTACGATCTATGTTTTGAAGGCACTTCTATTGAAAACTGCGTATAAGTTATATAATAAAAATCAAAATTGCTCGGTATTTATTCTCCAATACACCAGTAAGAAAGTATTTTAGAATAAAATCATTAGAATAATAGCTAGCATATGAACCCCTTATTCAGGTAAATCCCAATTACAGAAACCGAAAATACACTGCCGTCCTAGTAAATGCATAAAATTGTTACTTTAGCAATTAAAAATATCAAATTTTTCATAACAACCCAACCTTCCATAACACAGCCTCAGTATCAGCGATATTGTATGTAGGTGCAATAGGATAGTTTATTTGGTTTGTTTTATTTATATTATTTTCAGGTTCAAATATGAGGACGTACAACCCTGCAATAAAAAAACGATTGATATTTTCAAACACTACAAGTGTTTTAAAGGATTATACATGTATTTTAAAAATAAGTAAATAAAGTGGTACAAAAGACAAGTATTATGGTGTGATTAACAGTTTATTCATTTTTAACTTCTCACAGGTCTCTTTTCTTTAGTCCTCTAGGCTTCTTGTTGGGCTGTTGTTATGTAGAAGGGTACCTTTATGTCCGTATTCAGGAACCTTTTGAAATCTGAGTTTTTACACTTTCTTCAAACAGACATTCAGAGACACTGAATACAATGGTGGAAATAGCTTTTCCATATTCCTACTGGTTCGTAAGTTACGCCGTAGTGGGAGGTCCATGAATCTCAGGGGAATTTGGGAGTAAAACGCAATTTTCTAAGCAGTTCTGTACCTGAAAACAATAGCCAATTACATAATTTAATGTTGCAATTGAATTAAATGACCTATTTAACATAGGATACACAATTTCCGGCCTAGTGCGTAGGTCGCCGACTAGGAGGGATATTGTGTGATAAAAGCACAAATTTTGAGCGAAACGAAACAATATAAATTACCCTCATTAATATATGTACTTATAATTACATAAGACTCATAATGTTACCAGTTTCCGAAGTACCAGTGACAAGTTAGTGTGTCAGAGAGGGAGACAACTGTAGTTCACATATTTTCTGCGGACACACAAATGTTTGTCGAGTAGTATGTATACATACGTGCATGCGCTGTTATTGAATTGACTCTAACGAAGCCTAGTGACGGCCTCTACACTACTATTCACACTGGCTTGTTGACGTTTCGCACTTCGCCAAATTAGCGAAAAACGGTAACTTCGGACCCCGAATAAAATGTTTCCCGTCTTGTGATGACATCGCGCCTTTAGTGTGTTACTAAGGAAGGTATGGTGATTATGTTTCCCGTCTATTCTACGTCTCTACAGTTTTTATTTCCAAATGACCACTTCAATGCATAATTACCGAATTTTTGTAAAGTAATCATAACTCTACTAAAAACCATTAAAATTTTACTGTAACACAATTTAGGTTAAGTAAAGAGCTGTACGAATTGACAACATTAAAGTTTAGTAGAAATGATTAATATAGGTGCATTATTTTGGTAGCATTTAAAATGATATTTTTCATCTTCAATGAAGGCCGAAAAGGAAATCACTGAAAATATATTTGTACAAAATTCGTTAATCAAGTTGTAAATGAGAAAAATATTTATGTGTGCTAAACCAGTGACAATATGCATTCGGATCAATTTAGAGTAAAATAAAGGGAGGGAACTTTTAATTCAAAATATAAGTCATTTTTACCAGTGACATATTCAGACAATTCTTGAAACCATTCTTTCGCAGATTGTTGAATGATATACATCATAAAACGTATATATCCACGACAGTGAAAATACGTTTCGGAGTTATATAAACCAGAGCACTTTAGGTGTAAAGAATGTCGTACGTAGTTCAAATAGTATGGTTTGAACAGTATAGCAACTCCTACAAAAATTATTGAAAAACAACTACGTAATAATTATTTTGCATATATATTTCACGGTACATCTGTATACTAATTAACATTGGTGAGATTTTACCAAACAAATATACAAAGACATTAAAATAAACACAATTAAGTTAATCTAATGTTCCATTAAAATAAAAAACTTGCACTTTTTTGAAATAGTAAAAATAATCACAAAAAAATACTATTAATTTGTGTGTATAGCTTTATTTTCTTATCCTGTTGATTTCTAAATCGAAAGAATTAATCAAACTTGCTAACTGTCCGCAAATGTTAAATCTATCTTCATGTACTTACTCTTTATCTGATCTCTTTAAACTAATGATCAGACTTAAGCATCTTGCATTAAAGGTATAACGTAACTACTGCCATGTTACTGACAAAATAGTTTAAGAATAATAATTTATGAAATTAGCACCAGTACATAAAAATACACGTAGACTTGTATTTTCCTTTGAATATCGCCAACTTTTTTTTCTGCGACATTGTACATGAAAACAAAGTGTTTAGTTCAACTTAGGTTAATTCTACTACAAGTTAGAGAAAAAAAAATACGTTTTCTTATGGGAAAATTTCTGCCACTAGTTTCGCTTCAGTCGTTAATGTACCAGATAAATACGAAACCGTAGTGAAATGAAATTTAAATAAACTTGGAAATGATAAAAGATTTTTAACTTAATTTTAAAGTGAAAAGAAACAGATTTCACATTTCTAATTATCAACTTAATGCAACTTAAAATTCAGGAATGCTCCGTGATTGGTCAGTTTGGTGCACTACCGATACCAGCGCTCAAGCGGCAGAAACTATTCCTGTGCAAACTTATAACATTGATCTTTCTAACCTGTAGTAGGATTAACCTTAGTTCAACTCAGAGGCCGTGTCCGAAACGACTATTTAGGTTACTAAATTAACTACGTGACCAGGTTAGTGCAGTAAATATTTGGGGATTTAGGGTGTAAAATTTACTGACGTGAAGTAGCATGCAAAATTCCCAAATATCTCTATATCTCTATAAATTCGTCGACTGCTGTTCACTTACGTTATATACTCCGCTTTTAGACTGAAAAAACATGTAAATATCCATTAAAATAGTAATAACATAAATTAAAAGCCCGTAGTGTTATTTTGTATGCAGCAAATATTTTTTTTTTAATTTAGAAATAAATTTCGAATTTTCTAAATAAATCAACCCTAAAACAAAATAAATATTATAGTAGAATTCGTAATTTAGGATATGAATGAAACAGCTAATTAGATTATATAATAACGAATAGACAATATATTCCATAAAATAGATCGCAGACTTTCGCGGCCGTTGTCTGCATTTTCTTGGCTTGTGGGTGTGAGCCGCGTCTGAAGATTGTCTTGCGACGTTTCGGCAGTCGTTGCAGCTGCCATAGCCATCATCAGATAATCGGAGTCAGAGACCAACCTGACGCGGCTCACACCCACAAGCCAAGAAAATGCAATATATTCCATAGTAAAAAAAAAAAAAAAAAAAAAAAAACTACGTCGAAATACTAACAAGTCTATATATATCTTCCAACTTTGCCGCACGCAGCACTGTTTCATAATGTTCGAACCTAACCACTCTTAATTCCCAAACCCTAGATATTACGTAAGAGCTTCGTTTCGGACACGGCTCGACACGCAATGGAATTCTGCGTTTGTTGGCCAGACCGTCTGCAGTGCACTACACCTCCACTTCGCAGTTTGAGGAAGGAACGGGTTATCAGCATAACAATCTTCGCGCGTATCATGTGTCCCATTGCTTGCCATTGGACTCACAGTGGAAGAGGTGTCTAACGACCATCCAAGAAAATACACAAATATTAAGCTAGTTTGACGCAATGCCCTTGTAGAGCCAGACAGCCTTAAGAACCAACAATGTCGAGTACATCACAACAAACACATAGAACACATAAAAATGAAATGTCGTCATGATCGTCAAATTTTACTGACGTTGTGTGAAACAGAGTTTTTTTATATAACTTCTACAAAATGTTGACATGTGTTGTTCACACTTAGGCCTAGTAATGAATATTAACAAAGTTACACGTTGTCATCAATGTTGACGTGAAAAGTTACCACAGTGCTTCCAACGGTTTCGTAACACTTGTAAAAAAAAACATTGTGGCTTAGCACGTCGTGTTATTAGCAATTTGTTTGCCCCATATAAACGGGACTTCATAGCTTATTTATCGTCAATATTGTTATACATCTTGTTGGCTGCATTTTCCTATCAATACTTTAATATTTGCAGAAGTGCTTATTATATCGGAGTTAACTGTTCTTTATTTTGTGTTGGTAGATTTCAAGGACAATAAAAGTACACTGCGGTCTTTTTACTCAAGTTCATAGCGTACATTTCCTGCTCAGGAATAATAGAACGCAGTTATGTAACATTTGTCTTCCAGTTATTTCTGTAACGTCAGCTGTCGAGTGAATATTTCAATATGCTCAGTCTTGTCATATCGATTCTCTCCGCCTGGCTGAGTGAAGTTGTAGGGGCGGTAAGAGCGGAGTCGATACTCGCATCACGTGTTACAACGCCCCTAGGCCCCTACAGCCAGTGAACTAAACTGATGTGCTGTCGTTATGTTGGACATACTGCAGTCAAGTCGGCATGTCAACATCAACATACAAGGATTATAGTTTTTGTATTATTATTGCCAGAGCCAGCTATGTTACGAAGTGCACCAGTAATTATATTGTAGTACTTTTTACTAAACAACACGCAGTAATTAAGCACTTTTAAGTTATGGCCTGTGTTTTGCACATTATCGTACAACATAACAAGACACATTTCAAACGCGTGTAAAAATGCAACTTACAGCGTTATTCAGGCATTGTCATAGCTCAGACATGGGCGTCGCAAGATCATTTGGGGGGGGGGGGGAGTGAAATTTATGAGGAACACCCATCCCCAAAAGAAACCGGGGGTCTTCCCCCGGGAAACTTTGGGGTTGCAAGGTGCAAAATTTGGTTGTTTAAGCATTTCTCATTTCCTGAATATGCTAATTATATAGCTGGTTGAAATAGCGATTTTCCATTTTAGAAAAAAAAATGTAAGATAACTGATTTACAAAAAAAAACAGTTAACATACATGTTGGAGCCATATACACAAAAAAATTATTAATTTAAATACCAAGAGAAACCTGAATGTTACATTTACAAGCTGCAGTAATAGGCTAAGAATGTTCGACACGTGTACGCCAACATAAAAAAAAAATAATGCAAAAATAATTTGTAATCACTGTCATAGAATCTCACGTGATAACTCTAGTTAATTTTTAAAAATTTTACTTTCGAAACCTGCTAAAAATCTGAGTAAATAATTCACAGAATTTGAACAGATAAATATTTATAAAGAAAATGTTTAAAGTTTGTCATTCTTTGCTACATTTGGCGTTGGCATGGTACAGAAAATGCTCGCAAAGAAAGAATGACGTATTGGTGGAAACATACAAAACTGTAGAAATATTTTCTTGCAGATTAATAAACTGAAAAATGTATGCCTACAATTTTTCACTGTAGCTACTGTCACCCTCTTAAGATTACCCCACCAGCACTTCCTGGTATCAAACACTGCTAAACTTCACAAAACAAAGCCTTCGTTTAATTAAAACAAATATTAGTAAGCTATCTATAGATATTTAATAATAACACACACAAATAAAGAAAATAATACTTTTTGCCGGGAGTATTCTTTTTCAAATAAAATATCAAGGCAAGGATTGAAAAATCCTTTATATAGGTGACCATAACAATGTTATTAAGAAAACCTACGTGGGGTTAGTACACCTGGTAGGTAATACTTATTATTTTCTATTGTTTATCAACAATTTCACAGTCATTTTGAAGAGTCGTACAAGATACGCATACAAATAAGTCCTCTACTGTAAACAGCCCTTAGATGCAGACAAGTACCTACTGTACAGACATGTGTTGACACAGTGTATGAAAACATTCTTAGCTCACATACTTACAAGCAATGATTTTTTTTTGTACTCCTTTCTTGAAACGAATAGCTGAGTCACTTCGATTCTATACCATCTGTTGGCATTCATATAAGTCATATATAGCTCATTCTCGATTAAGTGGCGAGCATTTGAGGTACCAAAATTTTGTCACTGTACACACTGTAAGACATTACAACACTAAATTACTTACCTAATTATCCACTAACTTTACTGGAATTGCAAATAACCGAGCATTCGTGTGTGAAATGTTACACTAAGTTTTCATTCAAAACTGCTAATTTTTTTTCACGAATGGACTATATACGCCAATATGTGCAGCGAATGGGTTTTATCTATTATAGTTTTTAATTTATTATAGCACAGGCGTTATTAACGAGGTTATCGGCAAATAAAAATATATCAGTGATCACAGAATTAGTGTGTTTCATACTGCTACGAAACTCCATATACAGGCTGTTCTTAAAATTATGTTAAAAACTTTCGTAGACGAATCCTTATCAACACTGAGGTATAGTTATACAACGAAATTCTTGTGTATAACGCAATTTGAAAAATGAATTTTGAAATTGTATTTTGATAAATTTTTGGAAATAGTGTGGTTTTAACTTTCAATTCTGTGCGCATTGTTAAGTGTTATGAAGGTCTTTGACCAAATCCAGAAACTGCTCTTTAAAACTCCTTTCGTGAAAATTACATGTATTGACTAGAACTTTTATGGCGTTAGGTTTTGTGAACATTTCATGTTATTTTCTGTGCAGTACATCATAAGCAACATAAAAGGTCTTATTTTTACAAGTCACTAGAGAATGTACTATGAAATGCATTCTATTCGTCTCTGTGCCAACAATACAATACCTGGCATATAGGCAAATTGCTAAACCCGCAGTGTAATTGCACACAGCATGCTTGTAAATTCATTTTACACTTTGAAAAACGCATCCTGTGCTACAGTTCTTTAGAACCATGTCACGTATTTCAACCAAGTAAACCTCAACAAACACTCTTTCAAGCAACTCCACACTGGCATGCCTATCATACACAATTTTTGGCACGTTTTATGTGTGAATTTCATTACAAAGCAATAGAAATTCGTGTGCTAACGATGCCATCTCCAGCATCTGATTATTTTTATAATTTATTTCTTGTAATCGGTAAATTCTAGCGATTTTCAAAAAGAGGACCTTTTATGTTTCTTGCTTACTGCTCAGAAAATAAACATGAACTGTTTGCGAAACCCAACACCACAGAAGTTCTACTCAATGAGAGGGTGATATTTTCAAGAAGGGGAGAGTTCTATAGAACGAATTCTTGAAGGGTAGAAGATCTCAACAACACTTAACATTGTACACAGAATTGCATTTTAACTCCTCCTCGTTTCCAATATTTTGCCAAAATACCATTTAAAATTAAATTTCCAAGTTTGAATTTCTGTCTTACGAATTGCACTAGACAAACATTTAATTGTGAAACTATACCTCATTTGTGGTTAAAAAAAATCACACCCAAAGTTTGTAATATAAGTTAAGAAACAACCTGTATGTATTGGGGGAGACGAAATGAAAAGACATATTATTGGGAGGACTTGTCACCTCCCCACCCCCTCCAGTTGCGACGGCCATGGCTCAAATCAGCTGACAAATGCCAGCGAAATGGCTAAATCTGCTGAAATAATATATGTGCAGTCCGCTGAGCTAATAATAGCACAACACTACTTTCAACTTGGATGGCCTTATGCAGAAGTGCCTACAAGGGAAGAGGGGTGTTTATGACGCAAACTGCGTTATAGAAATGTCAAAAAAGGGGGGAAGAAAACTGGAAAAATGATTTAAAATTCATAAGTTCAAAGGGATTCTTCTATGTGGGGAAAATAGCAATGACTGATTCGGATGGGTGACAAAAGAAAACAAGTTGTTGGAAGTTTTTGTTATTCCTCATTTGACTTGGAAGTGGGTGAGGGAGGGGGCTGTTGCTTACCGTTGAGGAAGAGAGGGTGTCGTGTAAAGTTTGATGGAGGGAGGAGAGGTGATAATATAATAATAATAATAATAATAATGTAACGTCTTTATTAATAATGTAGCGAAGTTAAGGCATTTTACCTTTTCTTACACTTAACCACTTAAATTACATACAGTTTTGAATATTATTAAACATCAAGTGCTCACAACTAATAACAAGTAGAATTTTTGTTTAACAATTTTTGAAATTTAAATGAAATTAGAGGTTTTACCACGTGAACTTAAAAATTAGCTAAACCCTAATTATAAAAAATAATAATTAAAATACTGAGAAAAAATACATCACAGATAAAATACTCATTCACTCGAATAGGACTACAAAGATTCCAGCTATTCATAATTAATGGATCACTCTAACACGTTAATTAATAATTACATCAGGAAGTTTTAAGTGCAAGTAACAATTTTATACACTGAATTCAAAACATTTTGATTCTCTATACAAATGATGAGATAAAATAAAACTTTAGACACAGTAGCTATTTTGTAGGTTAATTGGTTTTCACATATCCACGAAAATTTATTTGATTTAATTAAGATCACATTTTCCTATTTAATGTATCACATTTATTCCTGTAAAAATGCATCTGCACACATTTAATTTCAAATCCATCAACATTCACACGCAAAACGTCTGTAGAGCCCAAAACACATTCACTTATACACAAAACATTAGAGATTCTCATGAAAACCAGATCATATTTACACAAGTCAATGTACCACATTCACAGTCGTAAATATATATATATACATATATATGTATATATATAAACATATATATATATACGTATACATATACACATATACATATATAAACTATATATATATATATATATATATATATATATATATATATATATACATACATACACACATTATATCGGCACACATACAGTTTCAATGTCATCAACATTCACACGTTCATACATCTAAAGAGCCCTTGTAACCAAATTCACCTGCTAATTATTGAACTATTTCAAAGTTGCAAGCTTAAAAAACATGTTTACCGGTACTTGTTTAGTTACTGTTATATACTCGTGTAACTACTGAAATAGCACTACACAATACGGATGGATGTAAAGGGAGGAATTATTTAAGATTTACGTATTCTGTAACTATGGAAACAGGAGAAGCACTAAAGCCTCAATACCACTGAAGCAACATTTTGGCAACATGTCGCATGCGGCTGATGACAGTTGTCGGCTGTGTGTAGCATGCGGCTTGTCTGCGGTAAGGTATGGTGCCGCATGTGCTCCGTGTGGAGACGTGTATCGTGCCACAAACGCAATTCCACTGAAGCGACAGTTTCCTGGCCGATTCTGGTCAAGAATGATGTCTTTACAGACGATTGCGGCTGCAGCTCATATTGTGATTGCGAATAGTTGCAGGAGGAAACTGCTCCGGTGGTGGAGGCGAGAATCAGTATTTTGCTCTGTCGACGGAAGGCTGGCTGAACGGAGGTTTTAATCTTCTTTTTTAACCGACTTAAAAAAAAAGGTGTAAGTTATCAATTTCATTGATTTTTTTTGTTACCTTAGGACTCCATCATTTAAAAACCGATTTGTAATATATATATATATATATATATATATATATATATATATATATATATATATATATATATATATATATATATAAAATTGTTGGAAAGCGGATATTTCCAAGTGGGGACCCATTTTAACTTCATTGGCATTGGACCTTGGATTTTGAAGATGCACCAGGGAACTCCTCAAAATCGAATAGGAAGGTGTATAGTGATTGAGATATTGGTAGGTTTATGACAGTCCAAGGCTAGATAGCTATCTACCTATGGTTAAGGACGTTCTGGACTGACTTGGACTGCGAAGGCACAATGTAACTCCTTAAGAACAAACAGCACGAATGAGGAAGGTAGGCACCGGAACTCAGGAAAAAAAAATCCAGAAAGAAAGGTAATTTAACAAAAAATAACACAGACTTAAATTTAATATCTAACAAAAAATGCACTAGAAAGTAGAAAATAATTACGATTTTTTAGACTACTTACAATACACTCAATTTATTAGAACAGTAATATACAATTATTATTACTTTTGGAGTCGGTGCCAGCCAAGGTTAACAAATGTGTAACGAAGTAGTGTAGGTATACATATAATTTAATGAGATGTTACATTGACTGCAACTAAGTATTTCTTAATCTACAGAAAGAGAGCAGCCGCACGGTGTTGAATAGCACGGGGAGCAGTGGCGGGCGTGTACGGCGAGGCTGAGGGGGGGGGGGAGACCCTAGTTTAAATATATATTACTACAGTACTGAATTAGCATACGTTTAAAACAATAGTGTAAATTTTAGGAAATTTCGTAACGTTATTTAAAAGCTTGACTGGCACCGACTAAAAAAAAAAAAAAAAAAACAATAATTGTGTAATATTGTCCTAATAATTTGATTGTATTTTAAGTAGTCTTAAAATAAAATGATTATTTTTTACTTTTTAGTGCATTTTTTCTGAGTCGATTTTTTTAAGTCTGTATTATTTTTGTTAAAAAAATTTTTCATTTCTTCAACACTACGCTCGTATGAAATTGCAAGCCGTTTAATAAAAGTATTCATTTTCAGTTTATTGATTTGTATACTTTCCTAACATCACATTCCATAGTTCAGGGATATTACGATAGTCTTCAATAAACTGAGCCGTTTTTTCATTGGACCATTCCATCTTGTCGCCCAGAATTTGCCGCACCGATCCACACACTGCCGGATTGAAGGCGCCACTGTTCGACAAAAGATTTTTGTGGCATGCGGCAATATTGTCGGCCCGACATTCTCGCGTGCCACATGACGAACAGGGTTGCCTCAGCTGAAATCAGACTCGCCTGTGCGTCACTGCCGCATGCTATATGTTGTCAAAATGTTGCCTCTGTGGAATTGGACCTTAAGTAGCCACGTGACGTGTCGCCGGAGCTGCGGGCAGTAGGGGCGGTTGCCCGCCTTCCAAACATTTGTGTGTGTGTGGGGGGGGGGGGGTATGTGGGTCCCTCTTCTAGCAAGTTTCAGAGTATAAGTCAATACATTTGTAACTATATTTGAAAGTTTAATTTTTTCGTTGTGATTATGGATGCTTTATACTCAATATGTATATTCGGAAACATCTAAATTGCATAATTTTGTACCTTTAAAATGCTTCTATCAGTACCTACAACAGCGAGCAAGCTCTATCTCTTTCTCTCTCTCTCTGCAAGCATCCTACCATCTATTTCTAAAGTCATAGAGCAAATAGTGCACAATCAAATTGTATGTTATTTAAATAAGAAGTTCTAGATCAGTACCAGTCTGGTTTTAGAAAAGGACATAGCACAACTACTGCATTACTGAAAATAACGGAAGACGCTCGTGATGCAATGGATAAGAAGCAGGCTACAGTACTTAGTTTACTAGATTTTAGTAATGCGTTCAATTGTGTTGATTACGATGTGTTGGTATCCAAGCTATTTCCTATGAATTTTTCGTATCAGACACTAGATTGGTTTAAATCTTATTTGAGTGAAAGGAAGCAATGTGTTGCTAATAAAGCTGGCAGACGTAGTTCGTGGTGACATATAACATCAGGTGTACCCCAGGGAAGAGTCCTGGGTCCTCTCTTATTTTCTTTATACGTTAATGACATATCTACATTACTTCCCCACTGTAAACATTACTTGTATGCTGATGATCTGCAAATATATATATATATATATATATATATATATATATACTCGAATATAAAAAAATTGCACGACAACGTACGCAGAGTAAACGAAGACTTAATGTGTATCACGCAGTGGTCACAAGCAAATGGCCTAAACATAAATGCTGAAAAATCACAACTTATATTAATATGTAGCAAAAAGTTTTTCTCAAATTCTCGTACAGCCGCACTGCCAATTGTGTATATAAATAATGCTCCTCTTGAATATTGTACTGCTGTTCAAAACCTAGGTGTGATTATTGACTAGCATTTAATGTGGACAAAACAAGTAGCGGCGATTTGTAAAAAAGTGTACTATGCCTTACACACACCGAAGAGAAACAAAAATTTACTAACGACACAAGTTGGGAAGCAATTAGTGCAAGCTCTTATTCTCCCTCACTTTCACTACTGTGATGTACTATACAGTAATTTAAACACAGCACTCGCTAGTAAACTACAACGTGTTTTCAAAACATGCATAAGATTTATATTAACATGCGCACACAAAATCATATTACGCCTTATTTGAACAGTTTAGCTTGGTTAGAACAAACAAAACAAGGAAACTTCATTCACTTTGTCTACTATATAAAGTACTAAATACAAATTATCCAGCCTACCTCCACAATAGATTCGAACCATTGTCTCTTCTTCACAATCATAACACTAGATCTAATGAAAATTACACCCTGAAAATACCCCGGCACAAATCAAACTACTATGGGAAATCTTTCACTGTTCAGCTTTCTGGGTTATTTAATGCAATACCTACTGAAATAAGGAACTGTCAAAGTCAAAAATCTTTCATGACCAAATGTTTCGACTATCTACTTAAGAATCAAAATTAATTAGACTTAACAGATGGGCTCTCTCTCTCTCTCTCTCTCTCTCTCTCTCTATATATATATATATATATATATATATATATATATATATATATATGTGTGTGTGTGTGTGTGTGTGTGTGTGTGTTTCTTAAATAGGGCGACAAACTCCGCTTGTGTGTTCCTCACGAAAAACTATGACGAAAACATATTTTGTACTTTTCACCTAAACGCAATATTAAGGAAGTTATGGAATAAAACACAACATTTGGATATTTGCGTTTTAAAGGTTTCAGTGAAGTTTCTATCTATCCCTTTTCGTGTGATGGGTTTCCATCCAAACCCACCTTGTTTTTGCATATCGTCATTTAAGAATGCTCCTAAGTCCTGTGTTTTGCACCTAAGATACACAGCATACAGCATAGGCAATTCTGCGTTCATGTGTTTATTTTGCTGTGTTCCTTGAATTGTTTATGGAGCACATTCAACGTTACCTGCATGTTTCTAACTCACGATACCATTGTTTCGGGAACTCTATCGCTGTAGCTTCATTTGTAATTTGAAAGAAAACTATGAGTCCTAGACTATTGAAACAAGAGGACCTTTATTGTTAGACATGTAACATTACTCAATAAACCATCTTCAGATGTTCGAAAATCCGAACGGTAAAAAAGTTATACGCAATTAGAGGGTAGCCACTCCTGCTATTTTCATAAGGGCGGAAGGTATCAACCAACATTAGCTGTTGGTTTGCAGATCCCAATAGCATTAAGCAATGCTGAAAACATTGGATTTTTATGTCAATTAGTTTCCGATATTTTGGGAAAATACTGTTTTAAAATTCGATGTTCAGAGGTCCATTACTCCCTTAACATTGCGTTTAGGTGAAAAGTGCAAAATATGTTTTCGTCATAGTTTTTCGTGAGTTTGTCCACCTATTAAAGAAACACCCTGTATATATATACGTATATATATATATATATATATATATATATATATATATATATATATATATATATATTGACACTGTATTGTCAATTTATTATACTACTTGTTCGCTTGTGTAATTCTTATTTTATTATTTAAATTTTAGTTAATTTGTCAAAACCGTACAATAAGCAATGTAAAAGTTTAACAAGATTCATTAGAAAAGACCTATGTAATTACTATGTTAGTTAAGTTATAATTTACAGTTTTTGTAACTTTTTCCTTAAAATTAGTGTTAGTAGACTTCATGTTGCAATATGTTAGTTGCATAACAATTATGTTTAATAGTTTTGTAATAATCCGTTACTATGTGATTTAATTAATTTAATGTTAAACTGTAACTACATTGTAACTTTTATTGAGATTATGGATACTTGCAAGTGAATTGTAATGCTGGCTAGTTGTAAGAGAGGGCCTCATGGCCCTAAGCTTGCCAGCTTAAATAAAACATAAATAAATGTGGCCGAGTTATTGCCAATCCCTTGTTCTACAACAAATGGCCAGCACTGTCCCAAGCCCGCACGCATCACTAGGGAGGTTTCTGCTAGTCACGTACAGTTCGTGTGAGCGTGAATGTCGAATGTTTTGAGTTGCCAGTATCTTGTGGGCATGCATATTTTTCCAATAGTGCTTTAATATTTCAAGGCGAACTAGCAGTGCCAGATTTTTGCTATATTTATGCCAAAACAACAAAGACTTTTTAAATACAGGTGTTTAGAACTATTGTGCAATGGAATAGTAAGACAGGACAAGTAGTCGGAACATTGCAGGAAAAAACCATGCCTACAAAACTAAATATTATTTGGTTGTCAAACACAAAATAAATCAGTTTAAGAATTACGATGGTGATACCAAAAAGCCATATGTCTAGAAGACAGTGTTCCAAAAAAGAAAGAAAAATCAGAGAGGAGGTTTAATTAACAAGATCATCAATCAGTACTGGGCTGTATAAATGAAGATAAATTTTTTCACAGAATATTCTCCGGGGGCTCGGTTGGTGTAGCGGGTACAGCGAATGCAGTCCGGGTTTGATCCCCAGGATTGTCACATGTGGGAATCGTACTGGATGATTGCCGCTGGTTGCTCGGTCTACATTTTTAACAGAGATTTTTACACAGGAGCAGCGTACGATAATAAGACATCACTCCACCGGAATTCGTTGATGTTTTATACAGCCGGTTTCGTCATACAATTGTACAGTCATCGCTTAAATTCGTACATAAGAAAAGAGGATAGCGAAAAAAAATGCATGCCATAGTTCGTTTCACTCATAGATTGCATTACAGGGCTTATAGCGCACATTGTTGCCATATCGCTTAAAGTTCAGGAGACGTTTTTCATTGAAATTCTGAAAGCTATTATTTTAAAGGGGGATGTCACATAAATTTTTTATTATTTCAATAATGTTTATATTTATATAAGCTACTGTTTGTTTTCGTTATTTGTATAAAACCGTTTTATGCAAATTTTGGCTTTGGCATGCTGTTATACAAAAACTATGAAAGCTAGAAAATTTTCATTTCTATAAAAAATAGTCACAATGTATGCCTACAAAACAAACAAACTCTTACATACATAAAAATTATTAAAACTATTAAAACTTTGCAGGGAGCACCCCCTTAACAACAAGAAAAATAAATATTTTATATATGAATACGCTAACAAATCAGTAATGAAACTTTTATTTTGCATAAGTTTTCATTAAGATACCATCCAAATCCATCAATTTATACAAATAAATAAGTAATGTTAACTTGTTTATCAATTAGCTAATTGATAATAATTAATTTCTTTACATTTTTACAGTAATTTTTATTTGCCTTTTATTTTTGGTCCGACTTTTGCAGGCATAGTACAGATATTATGTACCACGCAGTTGTTTTTTCCTAATCCCGTTAATTGATCGTTCGGAACAGGAAACAAAATATTGAAATTGTGATGACTTCACCGGGGATCGAACCCGAACTCCTGGATTAGCAATTCTTATTTGTATTTAATTTGACTAAGCTGGTAGTGTTTGAGTTAGAAATATATTTGATAAAATTTAATCTATTAAGGTGTAAGAAGTATGAAAAAATAGTTTTTCATGTTATTTACTGTCCCGTAGTACCTACTGGCGGCGAGGGCATGAATAATAAAATGTTTACAATAGAGTGAGTTTCGATGCATTTATCTGTCGGTTGGACGTTTGGCGCGCTAGCACCGGAAATGTGGAGATGATTGTTCAAATAAATATGATATGATTAATACGCATCTTTTTTACATTCCGTATATCAATTGCTAGCACTGAAAACTTACAGTTTTTAAGTAAATTATGTGCTGTGCTGTGTAACTGAAATAAAAAAATTGTTAGTTTTACTAATGCAACCTTTTTTTTATTTATTTGTTCAAATATATTTTTTAATTTCTGCGATATACTTAATACTACTATACATTAGAACCCCAGTTGTTTGTAGTAAAGCAGAGAACGAGAGGGTTGGATAACCATAATTCGTGTTTAGGCTAGTCGTACTTACCTGAATGGCCATAAACTGGCAGTCGGTGTTCCGGGGGCCCCCAATATTTAGTGGTGCCAAAACAAGGAAGGTTAGAAGGCTCCTGATTTGGTAAAGATAACTTTGTGAACATTTTTCACCGAAATAAATTGTATCTTTAAAAATATTACAATGTGTACCTGGTGTAAATTTTAATTTAGATTCAAAAAGTGCTTAAAGAGCACCATTTTGCCCCTAAAAGTAAAAATTTTCCCGGGGAGGACCCCCGAACCCCCAGCTTTTATCTCTGGGTGTCGGAATAATTATTTTACATTCGAACTTTACAATATTCGTTACGCAGGAAGTAGGGGGTAATGCAGAGGTTGTACCATATTTTCTGGGGGGTAGGTACCCCTGCCTTAAGAAACAATGTTTTCAGGAAGCTACCATTTGCAAAAATTAAAACAGTATGAGCAGGGCTGCAGGCACGTAGAAGGTGAAAAAAAAAAAGGGGGGGGGGTGAAAACCCGAGCAGGCCGGCCGCCTCATGGTAGAACATAGAACTTTTATCAAACAGTAGCTGCTTCAATAGCACCATGTTGAACCTTAAAGTGAACGCTCCGCCGCTATTTGATGGGTGTGGGGATCTGTGTTACTTTAAAACATTCCCAAATGAATGGGTGTAGAGAGCCATGACTGTGCTTCAATGTCACGTGCAACTATATCTAGTAATAACGACTATTAATCAAACATTTAAATATTATCAAATTAAAAAAATTAATAATAAAAGTAATCGGTGTCTTGTCTTGCGTGTGAGGTATGGTTTTATCATTGTGTTATATTACCATGAATATTTATTTATATAAAAATGTAACAATTTTGTTAGTAAATTACTTGTGGAATGTGGCAACGCAGGCATGTTAATGTGTTTCGAAATGTATGGCACATATTAGGGTTTTTTTTTTTTTTTTTTTTTTTTTTTTTTTTTTTTTTTTTTTTTTTTTTTTTTTTTTTTTTTTTTTTTTTTTTTTTTTTTTTTTTTTTTTTTTTTTTTTTTTTTTTTTTTTTTTTTTTTTTTTAAATATTTTACTTGTGTAATACTCTGAAGCACTGTTAAGTAATATGTCTACTTTAATGTAGCAAACTTACAAATGTAAAACATTAAGTTAAAATTCTTAAACGTTACTAATGTAATTCAGCACACTGTAAGTATCAAGTCGTCACGAAAGAAATTTTTGTGGATATCAATAACGTTGCTCAAAACACGAAAAATTTCGTGGAATGGTCCCTCCCCCCCCCCCCAAGGTCCCATTAGGTTTATGTATAGGTATATATTGCTTCCGGTATTCAGTATGATATGATAGCACGAAGATGATTGTCATTTGCACGTTAATTATGCTTATAAATAAACTATAATTTATTTAAGAATATACCTAGTCAAGGGACGAAAAGGTTTTCTACATTATTTCCAAATTACATTTTTCTCGTGATATGATGAAAATATGGTCAAAAACGTTCAACAGTGATGAATCAATAGCTTGAAAAGAAAAAAATATATAAGTATGTAATTATTAAAATTCTGTGTCCCAGTTTCAGTTAATGTGTAACTTAAATTTTATAACTACTTTAATACGTGGGATTATTGATTAGACCTGTAAAACATTTATATTGCTCTCGGACTAACACGAAACAATTATCTTGACTATTAAAAAAAGCCAACTCCAGTCTTTTGGCCTATATGTTCGTCTACGCTCATAGAGTAAGGGAACGTAGGAATTGCTCGCTGCAGTGCATATTACGTCAACATTTCAATTACGTAAGTAACACGTGCTGTGTACGTGACGTATACATTGTAAAATATCAGTGAGTAAGTGTTCTTTGCTTAGTAATTACATTCAAAGAACGTTAGGCGTGCGTATACCCAATCCACGTTCAATGCTAATCATCAAAGCCAATAATTAAAGCATTATTTGTTTTTGTAGAATATTTTTAAAAGGGAATAGTACGTGCATGTACAATAAATACACCTTTATCATTAATATATATGGTGAACTTTAGAGAATTCAATGACCTGCATGTTAGAATCAAATATCCTATACATATTGAAGCCCTGTCTATTTGTTCATTGTTTGTTGTTCCACTCTGAGTAGCAGCTGGTGGACAGATGGACTTGAGTATGTGTAGGATATTTGATTCTAACATGCAGGTTATCGAAATTGCGAAATTTCACTAGGGACGTTATTGAATGTCTCATATCGTACAGTAGTACACGCCAGTTCGGTGGTTTGCTCCTAGAGGCCAGGGTGAGACGAGGTGCAGGTGCTTTGTTGTCCGTATCGCTTCCAGGCCTGGAACGTATACGCCCATCCAGGCCGGGGGCGGAGCCAGCTATGGATACTGGAGGGGATTATGCCTTCAAATATAGCTACAACCCACCCCAAGCCAAAAACTAGAGGTCCGGGGGTGAGTTTGGATTTTAGGGCACGAAATTGTGCTATTAAAGCACTTTTCAAACTAAAAAATATTGAATATATTCTTTCAGAAATGGTAATATTTTTAAGAATAATTATAAGGTTATACAATTAGTGCTGTATAAAATAAATAGGTACATTGTTGAGCTTCTGCTTCCGTATTTCCGCAACGAGTAATTGTGTTGCTAATGCTGTGTTGTCTTTTATACTACTCTAGGAAAAGTATGAGGTAATCTTTTCAATATTTTATTTGGCACATTTTTATATTTTTGGAGCAGTCTAGGAAGAGGCCACCCCCCCCCCTTCCTGGCCGCTAAAACTCCCCTGACCAATGAGGCCACATTAAAGCTATTCAAGACTAGTGAATATAAGCACTCTCTCATATTCTTATGAAACTCGGAATGTATGCTCTGAATCAGGTAAATAGACAGCTAAAGCGGTCGCAGATACTGTATAAAGGCTATAGTGCGCACTAGCGGTCCCCGTGGAAGGTTGAGGTTACATCGCGAGCTCTCTGCCCTGATAAGAAAGGCGAGCGTAAGAAATCGTCGCGTCATAGAAGAGACGCGCACTTGTCACTGCAATCACAATGAGTCGACAGTTCGCATTGCTACAAACTTGGTACCCTTGTAATCAGGATGAATGCTGCTATTGGTCAAAAACTAAATATTTGAATGAATTTAAGCGGTATTCATTTTTAGTGCACCTAAGATGTTGCTAATTATCGACGTTAAAAACCTTATTTTCAGCAATATTTAAAAAATACGAGTATGTGTCCTTTCATGTTTTATAACCTTTGTCCATTAGGCCGCGACATTTAATATCAGAGTAAATTATTACATTTTAGTAAGTCTGATAGGTTTCCTTAGTTGTATGCGCCCGTAGTCATACATATTTTGACTTCGACATACCGTTATTTGAATACTATGAATGCTAAAAATGTTTCCATAAGAGGAGAATGCAATCTCAAGTGACGTCTACAAAACTGAAATAATTCCGTACTTAAATAAAATTATTAACTTCGCACTTGAAAGGCTTTAAAGAAGCGACGAGGCGCCGTCTATCGCAATTTTCATCACCATTTTTTAATTTTTTTAATTGTATCAGATATTTTTTTCTTATTTTAGACACAAAATGTGACTAAATTTGGCTCTTATGATATTTTTTTATCTCTCATAGTTTTCGCGTAATGGCTTGTAAAGTCATATTTTGCATGTTTCCGTTTTGAAGACTACACTAAAACCAACTGATATACCAAACTAAAAAAAAAAAAAAAAAAAAATCAAAATGGATAAAGACATTGCAGGCTACAATGTCATGTTCATAAAAATAAAGAATACAAATTATTTGTATTTAAAAACAATGATTGCATTTTTAAATTTTTAACTTTCAGTTTTAGCACTTTTTTTTTTAATTCAAATAATTAATTCAAATAATGACGTCTTACACGCCAGGTCCACCAACTGTTAAGGTCAAATGTGGGTGTGTATGTATGCACGTGTTAAAGAAAACACAATATCCGGCAGTTGATTCCTGATGGAAAATATAGTAGAAACGTGTTTCTATGTCAACTCAATATTGAGGGTAGTACATACATGGCAGGATAAAGTCAGGACTTTTGAAACTCGTCTAATTTTTTACCATTTAGGTAATGTGTATATAAGTTCCTGCCACTTTTCAATGTAAACAAAGCTACATCAGCTAATCAGTGTGTGTAGATTGAACCGTACTAAGAAGTAAGCATATGATTTCTCTATAAATAATCATTATTCTAGACGAGACGGTCTTCATGGTGCTCGCTTTATCGTGAAGCACGTAGAGTTGGATTGTTATGTAACGTGACTTTTGTAACACTAACGTACAGCGCCTACTGCGTAGGCAATGCTACGTACATGCGTGCGTGTATGTTCCTCCACTGCACAGGCAATAAGTTAATCACCGTAACACTTTGCTCCTGGCTCTATCGCTGTATCTGAGGCTTCACGTGTGTTTTAATAATTTAAAATATCAGTTTTAGAATGCCATCCAACAGCAATACGACAAATTACAGGATAACACTGTTACAAAAAACGAATAACAACAAACCTAAGGACAAGTACAACCTACTAACAAAGCGGCATGCAGAAATAAAAAAATAAAAAAATCATATAAAAACTACAAAAGGAAAAAAATTCTGTCACATAAGGTTCAGATACATACTTGTTTTAATCACATAAAAACTCAAATGTTAAGTCCAAGTCAGAATTTTTTCCCTTTAAAATGATTAAAATCACAAATTTTGTTTTGGTGCTTAGTAAATATATTAACTAAGTCACTATTTTCAGAGATTGAAAAAAATTCACAATTCCTACTTACATGGTTTATACCTTTGAACCTTTATTATTTACTATAGTTTTACAATCAAAGTAATAAAGGAAAACAATGCATATAAACACAGCATCACTGACTATTCTACGAGTATGTAAGGTGGTAGTCTTATTAAAGTCAGTAAGAATATTTGTACCACTAAAGGGTTTGCATGTTTATAGAATCTCGTGTAACAACAACAACAACAACAACATTAATAATAATAATAATAATAATAATAATAATAATAATAATAATAATAATAATAATAATAATAATAATAATAATAATAATAATAATAACAACAACACTTTACTAATGTCGCAGAGCGTTGTCGCATTCTCTTAACTGGATCACAACATTTCTGTCTTCAATATAGGCTACAATTATTTGTAACATTTAAACCTTGAGGTGAAATATCGCCCCAACGTGTTCAATTACTTTTTATTTTTATTTCTGGTAAGTCAAGTGTCAAAATGCGTTTAAGTGTATTCTGTTAATTTTGCGTTACAAATACCGCATTTGAACTTTTAACGTTCATTCAGGCCGTAATCAGACAAATATTTTTATTTTCTTTAAATATTCTTAATTTTCTCGTCTGACAGCGGCATAGATGTACGTTAAAAGTTCAACTGCGATGTTTGCGCTGTAGCGCAAGATAAATATTATTTCACTTTATAATCGCACATTTTGCACTTTTCTTCTCATGATTTAGAAAAAGCGCGAACTAAAATAATTCAATACGTGGAGTGATACCCCAAGTAAACACTACAACTTAAAGAAACTATATACAATGAGGAACTTGAAATTACACAATAATTTGCGTCGATGTTGAAACAAAGTAAGAATAAATACCTTTCATATAATACGAAGACAAACCCAACTGGCAATTCTCTATGAGGAGTTGAAAAATAAGAAGAACATTTAAGACAAATAGCGTTATAAAATAAGACTATATGTCAAGTTTTTTTAGTAATGAATACATTTACGTCGATATGGATATAAATAAGTATAAGTATCAAGTGTACAAGTGAAATAAAACACTAAATAACACATACAACACTTGTAGGACTTAAAATGAAAGCTGTGGGGCTCATGCAGCAGATAATAGAAATGATCATTTAGAGTAGCTTTTGTTGAGAAAACTCTCATAACAGTTCGTATCACTTGCAGTACAATAAAATCATAAGTGACTCAGGTCAACTATATCAATTAAGTATTACACGCGCCCCTCGTTTTACGTTTTAATTCTTATAATTTATTATTTTCATAAGAAAAATTATTTTATACTTTTAGTCCGTTTTAAAAACGTGATATGAAAAAAAAAATATTTTGTCTAAATAATTCTTCTTCTGTCTTTAACGGGTGGAGGTTAATGTTCACTCCACACACCCTCCGCCAACCCTTCCCCCCCCCCTCGTGGTTACGACTATAGACATTGTTCAAGACTGGCCGTCAGTCGGCTAGCTGATGATGTAACAACACTGTGCCACAACCCTAGATACACATCTCTGACCTGACTGCGACATTGTGCTTATTAGTGCCGAGAGGCACTGGAGCTATAAGGGCGACCTAGGTATATGACCTAGGTATATGACCGCCTCTAAGCGCAGGCCACTGCGTACAACCTGCAGCCGGCTCGTCTACTGAGCTGCGACCACGTCATATTATAATGTAGCGACCAGGGAAATAAAGGTACGTCCTGTTTGGCTTGTACTTTGCTGGAAAAACGAAACAACACGTGTGACATTGAAGCGCGTATCATATGCATCATCGTCATAACGAGAAAAAAAAACTAATAAACTTTTCCAGCGAATACTGAAGCACACAAAAGAATATACTAACGTATACAACAAGTACAAACATTAAATCCAATTCAACTTATTAGTTTCCGTACTTTCGCAGCACATGTGTTGGAATTGTCAACAATGAAAATTTACAAGAAAATAAATACTTGATCAAATCATGAATGTACAGTAAATTAACGTACAAAATAGAAATGAAAAAGTAACAGTATTAAAGTACAAGTAACAAAAATAAATCATATTCTTCAACATTGTATAGAACCCAAAAAAAAATGTTACCGTCATAAATATGCTGTAATCAATAGCTACCAAACGAGGACTGTTTTTAAATGTACTTGTTCGGTGAAAAATGGAATGCACATCAGTGTTAGTGTCACGTATATGTACGGTACATCTCATTTATAGTTACATAGTTTACGTTCTTTAGGCCAAACAATGGTGTGATAAATATATACACTAAGTACTGTCAAATTTGTCAGGTTTTTAATAGTGTCCACAAACATTGGGAAGATTCATATTAGCAATGATCCTAATAATTATTATTTTTAACTGAATACTCTTTTCCGATGCTCGGGCGTACTTTAAAATATTATTTGATACGCCAACAAGGAGCTAACATGAGCGAAATGAAGAGTACGTACTATAGTATCCAGTGAACACGTGTTTTTAATTGAATAAAATGTAAAGCACACAACACTCAGCATATTACACACGGTACATTAGTGTGTGTATTCCGGTTACAAGTCGTCTATTGTTGAGCCCAGTAGTTTGCTATTGTTTACAACATCCAAACATTTCATGAAAGAGTTCGTCGTTGAATTTTATGGTAGTTCACATATTTGCTGTTGTTGTTGAGAAAAAGGTCAGAGAAGATTTAGTTAAGTGTTAGTTTATTTATACCAAACCATGATTCCGTTTCATATATTGCGGTTTTTATTAGGTCTTTGTTATTGTTCTCACAACGAAATATCATCCGCAAATGTGGTTACTTTTTCTGCTCTTACAGTCTTATAATTTACCATATCAATTGTTTCCTTTCAAACAAGTTTTATATAGTCATAATTTTACCATTAAAACAAAACGAAACAAAGAAACACACAAACAACGCGTTGTTAGGCCTATATTTCTCACTCGTACTACAGAATAAACAGTGGTCGTACTTTACTACTTATTAAGGTCAATTCTACTGCAGGCGAGAAAGAAAATTTGTTTTCTTACGGGAGAATTTGCAACAGAGAACATTTATGCAAATTAAATTGCGCTGGTGTCGCTAAAAAGTGTTTTCAACATTGCGCTAAATTGAAAAAACACGCATATTTGTTCGTTATTGTGCTTGTATTATTTTACGATAAATACCTACAGTGTTCAAATTATAATCGTTCATCCTTATGTTCAAACTAATGGCAAATATACCAACGCATGTCATAAGCAAATAGTTACTTTTGCTCAGTACACGGAAATTTAGAACATGGCAGTCGTGGGAATTCTGTTTTAGTCTCAATCATTAATTGTTTAATTAACCGCCTTTAGCGTTCGTAATTTTGTATGTCAAATTCCAACCTATCGGATTTCATATTAATTAAATTTGACAATGTTGCATTTTTTTTTTTTTTTTGTAATGCCGGATTGTAATTGAGTGTCGTCCTGCGGTTTTTGTGAATGTAAACAACCAAAATAATTTCTTTAAAGGTTCTTATGAAAACCAAACTCGATCTACTCTATAGAGTAGATATTACACTAAAATAGGGCTAGAACTTCATGCGATAAAAGTCTACCGGACCGCAAGATCTTTACATATTCAACTCGATATCTTGTCCGGATCTACTCAGGTCTACCCTGCTCGGAGCCGCCAGCGAATAATAAAAAACAGTAAAGCGCGCGTAAAAAACAAACAGTAGCACCCGCGTGTGGACAAAATAAAATAATTTGTAAGGCATTTGAGTGTCTGTTCACAGAAAAGACGATGACGAAATATAGTACTTTTGTTGGACGGGAAGTCTGGAGGAGTTCATCGTAGTAATGTCATAGAACGTAATTCAGCTATGGGATAAATCATGAAACATTGTTACGCCTCGGAAACATTCGCATTTTTAACATTGTCAGTTTATTTGCATATCGTTAGCTCTCGAGTAATGCAAAAAGCAGCAGATATGTGTCAGAGAACTTTCACTTTGCAATCCCTTTTGCTATGGAAATTTTTTAGCGTTAGCTCTAGAATTATTGTACAGTGTACATTAATGTAGCCAGTTCGAGATAAAATGAGCACTCAAACAAGCCCTCAAAATTTCTGTTGTCAGCCAATTCGCAACTTTCCGAATGTAAAGGCCGATTCACAATGAAGTTAACATGGATCTCCTTACGTTACCCTTGCGTTAACCTCACAGAAAAATATACCGCGGATTTGACCGATGTTTCACATTGAAGTTAAGGAATTAAGTTGAGGTACAAGGCTACCAAATGTAGTCAAGTTTTCGACAATTTCACCAAGATTATTGTGTGTAACGCTGCTCACGTAAAATGTAAATTGTTTAGTTACAATTATGGAATAACTATCTCCTAGTTACATTAACTAATATTCAAATAAGTCCGCCTTCTGAACGTGTCCACAATATTATATTATTTGGTTACTTTTTGGCCCTGGTTCGATATTTCGTATGTTGGCAATGAAATACACTATTGTTACAAGTTTGAGAGCACAACTTTATATGTGGGCAATTCCCATGAGTTCTTTGGGATAGAGGTCTTATAATTACAAATAAAAGAGTTAAATTAAGTACTGGATTTAATAGCTCACAAAGCTACGAAATACACAAAACAGTAATCAACTAGAACTCTCACAACACAATTAGTTATGCACACAATTACTCCTGTGTCAC
>PNEQ01062107.1:0-57302 GCA_003012365.1 Medauroidea extradentata | reverse complement strand
GTGACGTTTCTCATTTGACTGTACCAATCACAATAAGGTTACTGTAACACCATACGTCTGTGATTTGCGTGTAAAACCCCACGACACACGAATGTCAAAACATCCAATCTCTGACCGTGAAGCAAGTCTGCAGACGTGCACACAAGTCACTGACACAAAGTGAGGCAAATTTCTTTTCGCGAAAAGTTCATGTCTCTACTCATGCCTTAATTAAACCACGATGATACCCACTTCAACGCTTCAGTGATACATTTAGGATATGCATAGATAGTGGAATGTATCGCGATAATCGTTCGTGCTAATATATTTTCCATATCAGTCTAGCACAGTGACATATATAGATGGGGTAGGCTGCATGTTCTCCGGATGGCATATCAAAGAGGTGGCCCCACCTTGTTTGAAAAAGTTAGGACAGTAACATAATATCCACCCAGAAAAAAGTTAATTCATTTAATAATGAAAGTGTAACCAATTTTTGGTTAAGGGAAAAATCATGAACGTTATTTTGTAACTTAATGCTATAGTTGTTGTGGTGTGTACTTATGTTTGTATGTATGCCAACGCATGAAAATTAAATTTAAATGGTTTTAGTTTCATGACATAGTTTTGAAGTACATACTTTCCACGTATCAAAATTACTAACATTAAATTAATTTCACAGGAGTTTTCATTACTTTTTAAGCCAATATTTTACTTGTCTTATCGTCAAATTAGGGAAAATCAAAATGGGGAGAGGGGGTGTAAGCCATATTTGCCCCCCTTACAAAATTATCTGCTACCAGTGCAGGTGTAGTAGCTTTTATCCGTGGAGAATGGTTACGTAGATGTTTAACCAACAAATTACAATAGTTCACTACTCTATTGAAGCACCATAGTTATCTTTAGCCAAGTAAACTAATAATACCCTCAAATCGGAATAAAAAATGTATATGGTCATATATATAAGCCTAGAAAACAATTGCCTTTTCCACAATAAATCAGAGTCTGTAAGGATTGGTAATATTTGTACTCACGTGTAACGCTCTTGCAAGCTGTTCCTAGACAAACTACACTCACGAAGTTGACATGTATTCGAACAAAATTTAGTTTACCGAAGCTCTGCGCACTGGGCGACTTCGAACGCCAAGGTTTTCGGGGTGAAATGCAACCATTGTGTTTATAAGTTACACGGCAATAAATTTGAATATAAAAAAGTTTCCGAAAACACAAATAAACTATGGAAATTTCTACAGGACTTAAACTATATTTTGTATACTTTGCAAACGATTATTTGGTAACTGGTTGCCAAACGTTTTTGTAGCATTGCAAGTGAAATAACGTTTCATTGCAAGATATTTTCTTGAAAAAGAAATATACAGGATTTTGAATGAGAATAATTTGGGTGAATAATCCTCACAACCAGAGCAACAGAAAATGTAAAATGAACATAGGTAGAGACCCCTAATTTTCGCGTAAATAATTTGGCCCCACTTTGTTTCAGTGGCTTACGTGTACATCTGCAGTTCTACTTTATGGTAATTGGCAGCGTGTTATTGTGAAGTAATGTCTCTCATTTGACTTTGCCAATCACAATAACGTTACTACAACTTCACAAGTCTGTGATTTGCCAGTAAAACCCCAAGACATGTCAGAGCTAGGACGTCCAATCACTAATTACGAAGCAGATTTGCAGATGTGCACATAAGTCACTGAAACAAAGGGGGGCAAAATTCTTTTCGTGCAAATTAGGGGTCCCTAAACATAGGCAAAACAACTCGCCGTAACTGTACTATAAAATGCCTACATCCAATTAAGTACGACTTATGTGGTATGTAGTAGCTAACAATAGCAGCGCTGGCACTCCATAGTTGCACGATCTTTTACGCACGCTACGTAATTTATTCACTTTATGCATCATTAACTGTGAAGCGTGGTGCAGAAATTATGCATTATTTGCCCTACGGTCATATAATATTTTTGTTCCTCTGAACGTGTGGATTGTTTCTTCATAATGACGACGTTGCAACATCATGTATATGTATAAGTACAGGTGATACGCACACATGCAGAGAAGCTCACAGCATTGTTCAGTAAACACTGTTTTCGGAAATGAACTGTTTTGCACAGCCCTGAGGTTCATAACGTACTAACTTCGTGTTGTTTAGTACGAATGTGTGAATGCAGGGTGAGTCGGGAGGATTACATGCTTTGAGGGGTGATAGTACTGGCGATTCTGAACAAAATATTTCTAATTAACATATGCCCTTTTCTAAATCATTTCAGAGAAACCTAATGAAAACGACATGGAACGGGGAATGTACAGGTGACGGTAAATCACGCTACTGTTATCTTATGTTGTGTGTTATAATTTTGTACATTTCCACACGGTGGCGCTATAAGAATGGTGCAGTTGTTTACCTCAATCTCAGTCCTACAGTGCTTGCCCTAGTATTGGGAACTACAGATTCGTTATGTGTACAGTGAATACAGTTCAGTATAGTCAAAAATAACACAGGTCTTCACACATGCAGAGAATGCTGACATGATGTTTGTCTACGGTTTCCCCGATGGGAATTCCAGAGCCGCTGTTCGTGAGTACGAACGACGATTTTCTAATCGCAGAGTTCCAGATAACAGGCTGTTTGCAGTATTGCGTGACCGTGGTACGCTTCCCAGCGAGAATGTTGTATCCGAACGTCCTGTACAAGCTCTGAATGAAGTTGAGAACATTCTTCAGGTACTACAACGCAGCCCAACAACTAGCTCGAAACGAATTGCTGCTCAACTTCATCATTCGGTTTCTCTGAAACGGTTAAGAAAAGGGTATATGTTTATTAGAAACATTTTGTTCAGAGTCACCAGTACTATCACCCCTCAAAGCATGTACCTTTCCTCCCGACTCTCCCTGTATAGACGCCGCCTACATGCGCGTCTGAAGTTCAGATGTGAATGAGCTATAAGTGCGACCTCGAAACCCGCAGGGGCCGCGGTGGCTGAATGATCAGACCATTTGCCTCCCACCTAGGCGATCCGGGTTCGACTCCCGGCGGGGTCGGACCCCGGATTTTCGCATATGGGAATCGTACCGGACGATGCCGTTGGTCGGCGGGTTTTCTCGGGGATCTCCCGTTTCCCCTGCCCTTTCATCCCGTCGCCGCTACATACTCGCCTCATGTCACCCCTCACCAGCGCTGAAGACACCGATGTTAAGCGCTCACCAAAATCTCTCACTCTCACTCGAAGCGCACATCAAATGCCGTATCGCCTCAAAATGCTGAGCGCTTCTGACGTGCAATGTTCTCGCTAAACATTATTTTACTTTGAGGCACTAAGCCGTCACCGTATCAGTCTACTGTCTGTAGCAAAGTTAAGTGCACGCCTATATCTGAGTTTCACGTACATCCGATTGGTACATTTTGAAGTATGGCAGTCTAAAGGGGGCCATTTTTTAGATATGTTGGAGGGCTTAGGAGCAGAGTTTTTAATGTGCATGGTGTTATAACAATGAGATTCCTACCTTGTCTGATGTGTGTTTTCTTTTCGTACGTTGACACAATCGGCACACGGAGAATAATGACATAGAAAAAACAGCGCCTAACTTTGAGGTTTTTGATTATGGTGGGTGCCGCGTTGGCTTAATGGTCAGACAATTCGTCTCCCACCAAGGCGATCCTGGTTCCTTGTTATCTAATTTTCGCATGTGTGAATCATACCGAAAGATGCCGCTGGTCGACGTGAATTCTCGAGGATCTTCCATTTCTCCCCGCCCTTTCATTCCGCCGATGCGCCATACTCATCTCATGTGACGCCTCAGCAGCGCTGAAGACCTCGATGTTGAGCGCTCACCAAAATATCTCACTCATTAACGCTGGTGAGAGATGGTATGTGGTGGTTATAAAGCATCGCAGGAATTAAAGGGCGGGGAAACCGGAAGACCACGAGAAAACCTGCTCACTGACAGGGTATCAACCAGCACGATTCCCACGTTTGAAAATCCGGGTTGACCCCGACGGGAACCAAACCTGGATGGTCTTGATAAGAGGCAAGCGCACTATCTTGGAGCTCAAGCGCGAGCAACGTTAGGGATGTACGTGAAAACTAGAGCCAATGATTTATGGTGGAAAGAATTTTGCAACAATTTGTTTCAATACTTTATGTGCAAATCTGCAGCTTTGCTTCATGATCACTTATTGGATGGCTTTAACTCTCAGCGTCTCGGGGTTCTACCAGAAAATCGCAGACATATGGTATCGCAGTAACTTTGCTCTGATTGGCACAGTCAAACGAGCGACGTCTGCACTTTATTACGTTGTGCGAATAACCATGACGAAAAGTTGCAGATGTGCTCGCAAGGAAATGAAACAAGTGGTTATAAATTCATTTTCTCCATTTATCACTGGCTCTATTGATAACTTGTATTCGCTGGCCTCAGTACCTGTCGAGTCTACATGTATGCAACTACTAACTTTTTTGTTCATCTCGACGAGTCACACATTTCTATAAGACCTTTATGGCCGTATTTTTTTTCCAAAAATCTAGAAAACAATGATCAAATAAGTATTTTCATTATGAAAAACACCCTAACACCATCTCATGTTGTCCTTTATTTGAATTCCTGTGGCAAAAGTCTCCTTCTGTCCATGCTGAAAGAAAGCCGGCATCTGTAGCGTAGTCGGTTAAGGCGCCGGTCTATGGTGCGAGAGGTCCTGAGTTAGAAACCCGGCTCATGCATGAATGTTGTGTTATCCCTTCACGCCACTTCACATTCATCGGATCTTAAGATCGTAATCGCGTTATGATTTCAACATAATTTTACTATAGGCAAATCTCTGCGGAAGAGGTTTACGGATGTTAATTTTTTTTTTCCAAAAATAATACGAGTGTTTTTTAAATTCGGCCTAGATGTTATCATTTAAAAATTATTAATATTACAGTTTTCCATTTTTGTAGATTTTGTGGATTCAAGCCCTTATTTTTCTAAAAACTGATTTTAATTTTTTACTCTAAAGTAAAGCATACTACCTCATAGTGATTTATAAATAAACGTCCGCTGGTAATATATCTACTCGGCAAAAATGCCATCGAATTTAATGAGTAGTTCACATTTTATTGACCAATGAATATTCCAGTCGTCCGCTTGATATCGTACCTTTCCATGCCCCTTAACGTTCGTACCAGTGACGCCTTTATTGTTTCTAGAGAGCAAAACAGTATTAGGCGAGGAATAGCTGGAACTCTTCGTCGACAGCAATGCAAAGACGGAACCAAATGCTATGAAAACTGGGATCGTAATGTAGGTAACCAACCACATAAGCCTCGAGCTTTGTAAAACATTTTTATACTTCTAGACACTAACTGTTGACTACTAGTAGCCTAAAACTTAGAAACACTATAGTAGTTGCATTAAGATTTAAAATAAATTCTCGGAAGTCTAGAAATAGGCCTACAGCTAAATTTATGTATAGTTGTGAAATAATTTTCGTAAATTTGTAGCTATTGTAATTGTCATGACAAATTGGTTGGCAACGAGTATAAAAACTCTGTTCGGTTATAAACAATTTATGAAATGTGACAAGTCGTGTTTGCTTGTTTCTAAATTTTTTTCATAGACATTTCTTTCTATCAATCTTCTTTGTATCTGGGACATTTTAAGACGGCGTGAAAATTAGTTACATCACACTTATTGTACCTAACAAAAAAATTATCTATGTTTACAAGCGTTTTATTGTTAAAGTTGGACCTACAGAAAAATTCTACAGAGAGGTTTCGGAAAACATTGGAAAAATCAAACCATAATAGTTAGCCAGGAAATGAAGCCATATCCTCACGAATGTGAGCCTAGCGTGTTGCTCTACGCCACCTCATTCGGTACTAGACACTCCACTCGCATTCAAAACAAATCTTCTATACGAAAAACTAAGACAACTGCTATTTTGGAAGATATTGGTGGCAGATTCACAATTTCGCAAAACAAACGGAGATCCCAGTCAATCTGCAATTCAGATAAAGCTACGATAAATTAAGAAAAATGAAGTGCATGTGATAATGCAATATCTCTGATGATCGGTGTTCGCTATAACTCAGTGATGAAATTCGACATATCATGATATTCAATTAGTCACACAAACGGAGATCAATACCCATTCATCTAACTCAACTGTAAAATGACTTATTCATTTCAAATTTTATTCTAAAACAAATTTTAACCGTTTCTACTTGCTTACTACAATAAGTTTAGGCTATATGAATACGTATAGTTTTTTTTTCATCGTGAAAGAGCTGTGATAGTGCGCAGTTTTTTTTAAAAAGATTCATTCTTGGTGTTTTAAATTTAAAGCAAAAATTTTCCGAATCCCTTCCCCAAGCAAGGTTTCCTAGTCCCTGTGGTTCCAAAACTTGAAATAAAACGCAAATTATTCATTGTTATAAAACACGTAAATGTACTGATTATAAAAAAAATAATTTGTTTAAATCCGTGAAAATGATATTTCTTTACAGTGTTTAAAATTCAATTTCTTATATAAAATTTCCATAAATCTGTTTTCAAAACTTTTTTTGAATGTTCACGTGAAAACACTGTATACACTGTTGTTGTTCAAATACGCCCTGTGAAGGAATTAAGGTGAGGTGAGAGGGTTATACGACCCTTTAACAAGGCGCAGTGAGGTGACTGGACAACGCTACAGTCACGCTCTAGCTGAGATTCGAACCCAGGGTCTCTCGCACCGTATACCGACGCCTAACCGACTACGCTACGGAGGTTATTCTAGTCAACATGCATCCTTGATTGTACTAAGGTGAATTGTATTATAGGTTGGAAAGATATGTTGAAAGTTTGGCACGGGACAATTTCTGCCCCGTGTTGGGCTTGTACGGTAACGGGTGTCAACTGACCAATAACAGAGCTTTCGTGAATATAAAGTTACGAGACGTTGATGATTTTAAAACCAAAATTGGTATTGCGTAGTACGCAAGTAGAGTTGCCAATATGATTTGAATAAATTTATAATTCTTGCTTCCTAATGAACACATGATGGCCGTATTTTTCAAAACATAAATAATACAAGATAGTTTTACTTATATGGCGTTACCCGAATGTCTTGTACGTGAAACAGTTTTCAGGAAGTATGCCGTTACTCTTAGTGAAATATAACAACCAACCCCACAAATATATTTTTCTCCTTTATGTACCGAAACTTATAAGTAAACAAAGGTATTGTGTACAATACACAGAAGTTTAGCAACAAAACTTCATTATTCAATTGAGCTCGAAGTTTATGAACATAATAAAGTAAGAGCGAGTGAGTGAGAGATATTGTTCAGCACTGGGCATCGAGGTCTTCAACGCTAGTGAGGGGGACATGAGGTGAGTATGGAGCAGCGCCAGAATGAAAGGGCGGGGGAAACGGGAGATCCCCGAGAAAACCCGCCGACCAACGGCATCGTCCCACGATTCCCACGTGCGAAAATCCGGGGATCGACCCTGTCAGGAATCGAACCGGGATCGCCTTGGTGGAAGGCGAAATGTCTGTCTATCCGGCCACCGCTGCCGCAATTAAGCAAGGAATTGAAACGAAAATTGAGGATAGTGTGTCCGGGCCTTGAACGGCAGTTTCTGGTAAGCCTGTATAGTCGGCAACCCGGACTGCTGGCTAGCAGTATGACGATGACGGGGAACTCTGACGGCGATGTGTGAATGTGTGATGTAACGTAGGTGGGGGGGGGGGGCTGTGGGTTCGGGTCTGCCCCCTGCTGTGTCGACCTCGCGGAGACCTCAAAGCGCGCGTCCTCGACTCCCAGCCGACAAGGACGACTATTCTCTCTCTCTCTCTCTCTCTCGCACGAGCAGTCCATGTAGACCGTGTTAGTTCAGCCAACTAAACATCACTAGGCCTACTCATTGCTTTGTAAGGGTAACGTTAATTCTACTACAGGTTAGAAAGATCTATGTTAAACGTTTGTCACAGGAAAAATATCTGCCACTGGAGCGTTGGGGTGCAAACGGACCAATCACAGAGCTTTCGTTAATTTTAAGTTACATAAACTATAAACATTCGTAGCTTTATAATTGTACCAAACAACTTTTGCACAATTTCTCACAAATGAAATATGTTTCAGTTCTGTACTTTATGTTCAAGCGCGTGTAATAGAAGCGATTCGACTAATTTCGCTACTTTCCTAAAAAGTAAAACTATTCAAACGATATGAATGAAATAATTTAGAGTGAAAGTGTATTTTTTAAGCTACAGAATGTAATTTAACGTATAATTATCTGTATTTAATTCTTGACTTTACCTAATATTTTTCCATATTTTTAGTACCTTGTTTTTTAATAGCCGTCACTGTTCGAGGGATAACTCTCGTTCTGTGGGTGCCTTCTTGCTAATAATATTTTCTAACAAAGCGAACTATGATGAATAAGTTATCATTTATTTTGATGACTACAGAAGAGAGAGAGAGAGAGAGAGAGAGAGAGAGAGAGAGAGAGAGAGAGAAAACGTTAACAAATACACACGAAAAATTTCAGGGAATCAACTTAACTAAACTCTGCTTTTTCGGGCCGCAAATTGCAAAACCCTCTCTCGGCCGTTTTTTTACGGGACAATGAATAAATAGGAGATAACAAAAACATGTTCTCCTTAAGACTACTCTGCTGCAAATTATTAAATGTTGTTTTTTACCTGTGCCACATACATCTCAAACTGTAAACATTACTTTATATATTATTATAATACCACAATATATTTTATAGCCAATTGATTTTGCATAATGATACCTTAAATAAAAATAACACTACATATTTTGTAAACTTTTGTACAAAACTGTTTAAACTAGAAGTAAAAAAAATTCACTGAGGTGAGAGTGTTTTACGACCATTTAAGAAGGATGTCTTCAGAGTCAGTGAGAGTGAAGTGAGGTGAAGGGACATCACAACTTCCATGCCCGAGCTGCGAATCGAACCCAGGACCTCTTGCAGCGTAGACTGGTAGATAACCGACTACGTTACGGAAGCCGGAACAATTGTCTGAATATAATCATAAAAGTTGGCACTGAATGAAATTTCTAATATTATTTTCCAACATGTTTCCCATTTTTTGAAAGTATCTGTGGCAAATGCCAAATTTTTGTCGTGTTCATAAGTTTTTTAATTAGGATGATACGAGTGTATTCGAGCGTTTATTAAGTACCTAACGACAATTACCACTGTTAATTATTTATTTCTGTATGTTAGTTGGTTTTTAAAATACGTTTTTTTAAAAGAAGTATAGTTGACATTTGACATGTAACTACGCAAGATTACGGCTTGTTAAATCTTTTTCATTGTAAGACAATTTCACAAGATGTTAAGTCTACAGTTTGAATGGCATTTGTGCAATTATAAAACTATGCGTTTTTCTTACCTAGTAGACTTAAAGCAATGGAAAAAGTAGCAGATCATAATCGTCTTACGTTTGGATAGATACAATGTACTCCAAGTATACGAAAGGACTTTTACCGCACAGGCAGTGCGGAAATTACCAGAGATTATATTATCAGGTGCATTTAGAATATCGCAAGGTAGTAACGAGTCGTTGTGACGCGTTTATGTACAACTAAACTAAAAAAGCTATTAATGTAATAGTATCACATTATAAGTTGAGCAATTTACATGGATGATTTACATATCAGCAAGGGTAGCAAAATAGGCCTAGCAAAGCATTTTTTTGTAAATATATTTTAGAATTTTTTTCAGTAAACATACACAATTAGAAAATATGGTTACTATCGAACTTGATATAATAATACGCAGGAATTATATAAAAAAAGTGATAATTAAATATTTAACTGACACCAGGAATACGGCATAAACTAAGAAAAATATATTTGTCTGATATCCTTTTGACAACGCATTTTTACCTTTTTCATATTCAAATATACTGCCTGCTCACATTCACTGAATTTTTTTAAGACATTGGCCCAGTCAGACTTTCATAATGTCTAAACATAATAATAAATTGAAAACACCTAAAAATCTTGTAATGAGCCTTAACCAGTCGTACAAATTCCGCAAATTTATAACAGACGTAAAAATAATTTTTCCAAATCATATGTCGCATTTGGTGTAAAACTTACCGTCATGCTTAAAGAAGTTTATATTTAAGAGTTAATTTTAAGGTATAATTACAGTATATTGTGATACTGTGATACTGTAACTCTTTAAGCGTGTCGTCGCACGCTGAACATTTAGTAATAAATGGATTTATTTTCATGTTTTAATGTAAAAAAGGGATAGAAACATCATTGTAAAAACGTGGAATTTTTAGTGATATTTGTATGTAATAGAAGGGATAAACGTACGCTATTCGCACGTAGGGCCAAATGAGGCAGGTAGAATAATGTGCTCTGATTGGCCAGAACTCCGCGCCGCGCCACTCCGAGGCAGGGGTGAGGTAAATTCTAGTACAGGTTGGAAATAAAAAGTGTTTCTTATGAGAAAGTTTGACACAGGGAAAATTTCTGCCGCTAGTTTTGCTGCTATCGCTAAGGGAGCAGATAAAATCCTAAACCGTAGTAAAATTTAATTTAAATAAGTTTGTGAATTACAGAAGCTATTTAATTTAAATTTAAACTGAAAAGAAACCAATTTCGCGTAGTAAATTTTCAACTTAATGTAACTTAAAGTTCAAGAAAGCTCTGTGATTGGTCAATTTACACCACTTACCGATTCCAGTGCTTAAGGGGTATGGCCGAGCGGAATACTGGAACACTCAATCAGCAATAAAACCTGAACTACTCGTGAAACTCGATGAGACTTTTTTACCGTCTATATATTTTATCAGCGAACGTTTATTTATATAGCACTACGCGGTAGCATGCTTTACTTTCGAGTAAAAAATTAAAAAAACGGTATTTAGAAAAAAAGCTTGAAACCACAAAATCCATAAAAACGGCAACTGCAATTTCTATAATTTTTCAAATGATAATATCTTAGCCACTTTAATGACCAAACTTAAAAAATATTCGCATTTTTATTAGTAAATAATTTTAACAACTGTAAACCTCTCGCGTAATTTCCGGATAGTAAAATTATTTAGAAATTAAAATGCTAGTATTTTTTTTTTTTAATTTGGTTATTATAGAGGCCTAGATATTATCATATTAAAAACTATAACGTGACAGTTTCCATTTTTGTAGACTTCGTTGTTTCAAACCCTTGTTTTTCTGGAAACAGTTTTTAATTTCTTACACGAAAGTAAAGCATACTACCGCATTTTGCTGTATAAGTAAACATTTGCTGATAAAATAACTATTTGGCAAAAAATTCTCATCGAATTTTGATGAGTAGTTCAGATTTTATTGGTGATTGAGTATTCCAACCGTCCTTTCGGACATCGTACCTTTCCATACCCCTTAATAGGCAGAAATTTTCCCTGATTTTCCCTGTGCCAAACTTTTAACATTGCTCTTTCTAACCTGTAGTAGAATTGGCCTTATCAGGGGTGAGGTGATATTTCCGTCTAGCTAAGTTCGCCGGGTTAGATTATAAACGGAACTAGGTCGAAAGTCTAGACACGAGCTGGAGTAGAGTAGGTTATCTCAAGTCACGTCACCAAGGCTTGTAGATCACTGGAATCTCGCTGAGCGCCTGTTATACTGTTCAGTGTTTTCAGATGGCGAGAACAAAAAGAAAAGTAAACACATCTTATACCTCTTTTACGTTTTGCTAAACGCGACGTACACAACACGTAGCTTGCATGTTATTTTATTTACTGTTTCACTTCGTTAGGGACATGGTTATTCACTATAACTTACCAAAACATAATTTTTTTTTTCACGTCAAATGACGACTTATCTGATAAACGCCGCTTACCCTGAGTAGGTGACGAGTTGATCGTGTGGCTGACTAGTGAACATTCGAACATGGGTAAAATTTACTCCGGTCTCATTTACAACACCTTAAACTGAAATTTTGACTGACTTACATTACCCCCGTGATGGTGGGATCACGTAGGCGCGACAAAGCGACACGAAAAAAGCGATGCGACACTAAAAATTCTCGTTATTGTGAACACCAGTTTAGCTGCTGCGCGACTAGTACTACAAAAATTTTACATGTCAGCAGTTCATTTCCGCTACATTCTAACCTCTTGTAAGGCAGCCACAGATGTTTACCGTATTTAAGTTTTCTTTTTTCGTTTATCTGTAATATATTTTAAATACCCACTAGCATTCCGAAATGTGAAATTAAAGGTATAGTTACACGTTTGCTGAAAAGTTTACGATTTCATTATGATAACCAACGAAAATCTCTCTTAAAATGAATAAACTCAATTTACTACCATGTCATCAGTTTCGCAAATTTTTGGGTTTAAAACCAAATGCCAACTCTATTAAAATTGATATAATTTCTATTTGAAATTTCCATCGCGTCCGCCGTTTTATGTCGAGCGGACGTCACAGAAACTTGGGTGCTGATTGGTGGAGATCTTTTGTTTTTCACGTCGCGAAGGAACATTTTTCGCCTCTGTCACGCCTACGCGACTCCTCTATGTGCTTTTGAAAGCGCCTTGGGTGGACAGCGGATGTATGCTTCGGCGAGAGCGTGACAGTTGTGTAGGCCTACACGGCGGTTAGACTTAACAACGAATTAAACACTTCGTCTTTATTTACCTGATCATCGCTATATGTCAAGCCGCTATCTGAATGTAACATTGCAGAAGACTCAAGACGGTTTGCGTTATGCTGGAATCACAATACCGCGACAGACACGAAGCGAATACACTGACTTGTCTGCCAATCAGCGTCAAGATTTCTGTGTTGTCAGCTCAACGAAAATTGTTGAAGCGAAGCGAATTTCGAGTGGGGAGTATTTTTATTTAATTCGCGTCGTGAACGCGGCAAAACTGAAAAACGGAATTTTAAGTTTTTGTCCAAATGTTGGTAAACATTCAGTTGGCAGTAAACTGCATTTATTTATGTTACCAGTTGTTTTTGTTTGTTATTAAAAGACCATAACTTTTTAAAGCGAACTTGTAGTAATTGTGACTTTATTTTCACATTACTTGTGCGTAAATAAACGAAAAAAATTGAAATACTTTTAAATTTATGGCTTTCGTACGTAGAGGCAGCGAACTATTTACATTTAATAGTTATAAATATTTGTCGCGCGGGACAGACGGACTAGGGTTTGCAATACCGAGAATTTTTAGTGTTGCGTCGTGCCCTTGGCGTCGCGTCTGTCGTGGTATTGTGATTCCACCACTATAAGCAAACAAACTTGTTTGTGTTAATGCCGCACAGTTTCATACCCATTAAAACATTTTAATGTACTTGTGAATTTTTCGCAAAGATGTGTACCAGTGTTAAGAAAGCAGATATGATAAACGTTTCATACATATTAATGTCGTTTAATAATTTTTTTTCAGAACAGTCAGTAGTATACTGAGATTACCAGTAACAATCCTCAACATTTGCTTTGTTTACAAGCTGTAGCATGGTCAACTGTCCTATTTTGTGTGTATGTTAAAGACTTCCATTGCATTTTAGAAAGTTTTTTACAGTGTAGCTAGCCGAGCACACTATCCTTCATCAGTGATGATTAGGATTACAAACTCAAATCTGTGTAGTCAAATGGACGTAGCAACCTTGAGTGAAATTTGAATATTGTAGAAACAAAATTAATCTTTCCTTGCTTTTTACTAGTTTTATGTAAAGTAATGTCTCATTGATGTGAAATTTAATTTGGTTAACAATTTAGTATTTTATTATTGAAAAGTAATTATTACAGAACACGTAGTATGTAATTTAAATAGTTTAAGGTGGGTGACCGTATTTTACGCCTTCCAGTCGTAGATGTGCTGAAGAGCTGAAGCACACGCACCACATTATAGCCTAGCCTCTAGGCGCAAGTCTCTAAACTGGCGTGCTATCGTCGACAACGCGGCTGTATGAGACATTCAGTGGTGTCCCTAACGTCGTGTGACGTAATATTAAAGACGAAGCTGTATTGTACACGCTTGTGCCCTTTTTCTGCACCTTATCATTAAAAGATCGCAAAGACTTCCATTTTCGTTATTTTCGGTTGGTAGAAAATATGCTTTAATGAGTAGGTCTAATGGTGAACTCGGAATGCGTACACACATTTTCAAGGTTTTTTTTAATGCTATTCCTAAGCAAACATCACTCACAAGCTATGAGCAGTTTTTGAGTTATCTGTTAACGGCCGAAGCTCTACACTTCTCTCAACTGCCCGGGCAGGCGACCGCCTTAACCTAGATTTTAATATGGTTCCTTTTCATGCAGTAACTGGAAGTACATTACAATTATTAATTAAGTCGGCAAATGTATAGTATATAGGAATATTCTATAACAACGTTGTTTTAAAAGGTTACTAAATATTATATTTTGCTTTTAATTTAATATGAAACTCAGCGACTATTTGCAAGGCTTTGGAGGATGTTGTTAAAACCACTTCCATATTTTATTATCCTATTTATATCAAAGAGCAATTTCTGTACATCCGCCTCTATTACTAGGCAATTTATTATACGTATGAAGAGTAGGTACTTTTAAATTTATACTAGCTGTTTCCAGAGCAAACATACAATTTTTTTAAAATACGTATTTTTAATCAACATTCTCTGGCTGACTGAATAACCGAATGCATGGATATAATTATTTGAAAATAATTGCGTAGCAGAGAAAGTAGGTTAAATGGCCATATCAGTTACTTCATGGTTTATAATTGCGCAAAGATGATATTAAAAAACTTTCCATTAATTAGGATATTTTTTCCGTGTAAACACTTTGTATCACCAGAGTAAATCACAAGCGAATTTATCTTAATAGGAAAATTTGCTTTGGCATAAAGGTATTTTTCCATAGACGTGGCAGACACGCATATGTCTTTCGACTGATAAAGCACTTCATTAGAAGTGAACACACATCTTAAGTGGAATGATAGTATATGAGGTTGGCATATTTGTTGACAACACATAAATAATTGAAGTGGTGTCAATAAAGTGTCATTTTATATATTTTAACATTTTAGTGGACCAATTTTCTGGCTTGACTGCTCCAAAAATCTTCAACTGTTTTGCTAGAACACAAATAGAACTTTAAATACGTTTACACAGAATCCATGAAGGTCACAAACTTCTGAACTATATTTGGTTGACGGTTCAATAATAAAAGTTACACGTAAGTTTTATATAGAAAAATCACTCACATATATGTATTACTCAGTGTTATAACGTAAAATTACCATTAGTTGCTCAGAAGATATTTGTAGCTATTTTAATGAAATTCAGTTTTAAAGGCTTAACGTAATTTATGTCATTAGAAAGAGTTCGGAAAAAAATATATATTGCTTTCCGGATTTACTAGACTTATTAATATATTGAGTTAACTTTATCTTTAATTCTAGCATAGAAATTCACACATGTTTACAGTAGAATATAAATCCGTATTGATCAATATTCTTAAAGAATTAAAGTTTACAAACGGTTCAGGGGACAAAAAACTGTATTTTTATATCTATAAAATATGGTGAATGAAGAAATAATTGATAGTTGATTTTCATGACCTTTTGTATCGCCACTACGCAAAGTGTGTTTATAAAAGTGATTTTACCGTGGTGATGTGGTGAGGTCAGTACTGCTTCTCGTAAAGCATTTCCTTTTATTTTTCTTACAGTTTCGTTTGTCAGGTCGTTGGAAATAATACAAAACATTTACATTGCCAGTCTGCAGAATGACATCTTAGCCTAAACGTAACAAAGTTAACGTATAGACAAATACACAACGACAATTATTACCTGCTGCATTCAACAAACCATGATTAAACATTCTCTTAAATAATGATACATTCATACATTTATTCAACTCCTACGGCAACATGTCGAATACTTTGACCCCATTTGTCATCATACATTTTTTCTCTTTAACTATAGCCACGGTTGTAACAAATATTTTTTTTTCATTTCTTGTTTTGCAAGAATAATGTTATGTATTGGTAGTTTCCTTTAAAAATGCTATTTTTTTTTAAAGGTGAGGTATTCATTTTCCTGTGTAGTAGCTACTTATCTGTGCGTGTAAATGTTTCATCTGGGGTGCTAACGAAATCAGTCATATTATTTTGCGAATAGTTAAAATTTATAATTGTCTTAAATTATATTTTCATTTGCGTGCTGACAGGACACTATGGTGGAATCGTCTTAAGAGTTACTGGTCGACTGTAAAATACATTAGAAAATTGTTAAAAACGTTACATGTTCTGCTATTTTGCAGTTTGAAGCTAAAAAAAAATGTTTTCTGCTCGTCTTAATCTTAATGGCAAAAATAACGTTTTTTTTTGGCGTCGTTTAAGGAATTGACATTTTATCGACAAATAATTATGTTTTAGTTTCTGCTGCACCTACCCGCGAAGTTTTCCGCCATTTACGTAGACAAAAATATAAGTGGCACAATGTTGTACAATGACATTATACGTGCACAATGTGGCAACATTGCACGAAGATAGTCCCCACTTGCACTCCACGTCCAGGTACTATTTTATGTATTTAATATCGAGTAATCGTATAATCATGTTAGGACAGGTCGGGATTTTAACCTACACCCATAATATGCAGGTCAGAACAGCAGTAGTAAGACATATTGGCATTCAATTTGAAGGATATCTTAAAAAGTCGTGTCAGCATCTGGTTCTCAAATACACGATCGAAATTAGATTATTAACAGTATTTTAAATAACCACTCGCGTCTTTAGTCTTCCAAATTGCAAACAGGTTTAATCCCGCCTCATACACCAGATTGTTAAACAACCTATCATACAAGGAATACAACACGCATTTTATGTGGAGGGATCTATGTTATTCAGAGTACAAAATTATACAAATAAAATTTCGAACACCATATTTTAAGCAATTGAAGGGGTTGGTGCAACAAACAGTCAAGTACAGTTTGTGAAAGTTTTCAGGAGAAGCGAAAAATGTTTTGCAGTCGATCATATTAATATATAGCTATACATTGAACATTGTTGGAAAGGAAGTGGATATAACAAAGGATTGGTATAATAGTTATATTTTTGATATTAAATGTAACATTAAAAAATCATATAAATAATACAAAAAGTGGGCATATAACTGTATGTTGCACTGAACAAATTACATGTCCCTTTATAAATGTATATGATATTGGAAAAGTAGTTTATATTATGTAATAGTGAATCGTATATAACTATAACCACCTGTCTACATAGTTATCAATTATTTGCAATCATTATTTCTTATACTAGCTTACACTATTCACTTCTTTAAGCAGGTTACAAAAACAATGGTGAAAGCCGCGCGACACATGTTATTTCAAACAATATACATTGAATGTCGTGCTATACTACTGTTTGTCATTGTTTATATCAGTATTATAAAAAAAAACTATTCACTTACAATCACTGTATGTCCATATAACTGAGAAACTGTGGCCCCTGTTCACTCCTCGTCACACACTCTTCCATCTCCTCTCTTCATGTTCGCGTAGAAATTGATATATACTGGAGGAAGATATTTCTGAGCAAGCTTCATGTCATCATCGTACTTCAGAGGATTTAGTGGAAGACTTGTAACATATGCTTGTGGTGCTTGAAGTGCATCATCTCCTAGAGGAACTTTCAAAAGTTTGTATTTCTCCATTTCACTTTCGACAAAAGCATGGCTTTCATAGACAAGAACTTCATCTGGATATATTTCATCGTAGATAAATACCTCGTTTTTTATATTGAGAATGGACTCCTTTTGTAATCTGCACGTTTATTAAAATATGGCTCAAATTACTTTTTCAGATTCAGCACTTCGTTCTGTACGACACGATGGCCATGAAAGTCATTCCCACACCCCTCATCCACGCGCACGTGCTCTCTTACGCACTTCTCTTCCATTTGTCAGGACTTCTTTGTCTCTTTTTGCCTTTCACGATGTTACCACCACCGGAATCACTATCCGAAACGTCCATTTTAAGAATCACAATGATAACCAATACACCAAAACGAGTACACGAGAATATAATTTCCTTTATGACAGTGTACATGTGCACACTCTAGTGATAGTTAACTAGTACTAAGTAGCGTTGGTTGGTGTGCCAAGTTGTGTTAAATCATGTCATGGGAAAACCGTACAAATGTGATGTACAATATCTTTTAAAAATTTTCATTTATTATGCCGCACATGCTGAACTATAGCATACAGATAATAATTCCAAAAACGATTTTAAATTCAGTTTGTCATATCCTTATTGTTAGGCTTTGTCAGAAATATTTTTAAATAGCAAAACTTGAAAATAGTAACGCGTACACAAATATGATAATCTACTAAATAAATTCTGAAACGAATTCGGCTTGCATTGTTAGCGCACCTGAAATGGTATGCTTTTTGTAAAAACTCTTATTTTTAAGCTTGAAACGTTAAATTAATATGTGTCGTTGCTTTCCAATGTCCCAGCAGTACTCTAAATTATTTAACGAGATTAGTTTTCCTGATGATACTTTCCTGTGCATTTTATACGTTCACTTACCAACGTTTTCGATTACTATTTTAGATAATTTTCTGTAAAAGTACTTGTCCTTTATATCTAAAATATTTCCTACCAATTAATGCACAATTTTAAATAATAGTGTTTCTGTGTTGGAGTTATAAACTTCACGTAGTTAAGGGTGTTCTAGGTTTGTATGAAAAAGTGATAGTTTTGCAGATGCTACTTCGGAGTACATTTTTCAATTACAAAAAGAAATAGCTCAGCCAGTTTCCCATAGTGCCACTTAAATGTCGAAATTTGTACGCTTTTAGTTCCTAACAACAAAAACCAATGAACATAAATACATTTAAAAATTCACTCCGAAACTACATGTGACCGGCTACTGCTTTGCATGTTTCAAAATCCATTACAAAATATTTTTGTATTAAAAAAAAATTCTGAAATTTTTTTGTTGCTTTTATTATAGATTTTTTTAAATACAAAAATTTGTTGTAATTAATATTAAGACATGTCAAGCAGTAGCGCGAGATATGTGGTTTCATTGTGACTTTTTTATTTCATTATTTTCATGACTTTCTGCGGCCTATGAGAACGAAACCGTGCAAATTTTGACTTCGAATTGCCGTTATGGGAAAACTGGGTGAGCAAATTTTTTTTTTTCGTTATAGGAAAATTTTCTTCCAAGTAACATTTACAAAACTAACATTATTACATACAAATATAAAATTACAATTTTTCCTGACTTGGACGCCCGTAATATATAAAAAATACACGTTCGTAAAAACTGTTTGTAATTATTGTATATCTATTAGTATACCAAACAAACTGACTGTCATTAGAACAAGGTTTTCTGACATTTGAATAATTGAACTCATTGTGTTAACTGTCTAGTAGCAAATATATGTATGTTCCACAAGATATCACCACTTATAAAAACTTATTTCGGTTTGTTATAATAAAATGAGTTATACAGTGTTACCTTTGTAAACTTGAGACATTTTGCTCCAGAACTTGTAAAATTCGATCATTCAAAATATTAATTTTGTTAGCATGTGTTGAAGGAAAAGTAATAATTTTCCGGTTTTAATTAAGGATTAACTATAGATCGCGTTTTCTTCATCAAATGACACTGAGACTTAACGTTTTGAGTTGGTGATTAATAATTTATGCTTTATGAAACATCATTGATAGTCAGGTAACAATGATATGTTGCAAGACTTTCAATAGTGTTGTGATGGCGAGAACAGGCCCTAGAAGCAAATATCCTAGAGAGTACTACCGGACAGTTCTATGCAAATACTAAGCGTAAGCTTGTGAAAAATAAACTAGCGGTATGGTGTGAAAGTAACACATATTTTGATATTATATTTGCACAGTTATTGTACTTTATTGTTTCAACATGTTTGATTTAATTATAACGAATTTATCGTAATGATACTTTTTTATTTTCTCCATGCAACGAAAATATGTTCTCCATAGAGACATTTTTTCAGGATTTTTATGTTGGCAGCGTACATCTGAAATCAATTAAACATAAGGTGCTATTCTCTGGTGGTTTGGCGAGATAATACAATCAGAATTCTCGCCAAATCGCTCAAGTTGTCCGGTATTTATGTATCGTGTATTTGATAGAACCAGGCCAGCCCGGCCAAGGATTTACAAATATTGAACATAAAGTAAATGTAATGTGACAGCAGACCTGCCAACTCGTAAAGCCTAAAACTAGGGCAAAAGTTGCCACACGCAACACGTTATAGGGGCGTGTGACGCTGCCGGTACCGTCTGTCTGCTCCATACCGATGTCGTGTTTACTTCTTCACCAGGATGCACCAGGACGTCCAGTCAGGTTCGGCAGCGTGCTGACCACATCAGACTCGTCAACATTTTCAAGGCGGGACGGTTGACCTAACTAACGGTTCAGCGGCTCTTTAAACTATACATATTGTAACAAACAACGTTAAGACGCCAGCCTACTTGCCGTGTGTTTGTGCGAGAGAGGCACGGCACCAAGGGCGATGTTGACCGGCTCATCTGGTGCGGTATCACCTCTACCGCAAGACACTGATACAGCGTGCAGTGGTATCGTAGATCACTCGCCTAACTGGCACTTTCAGAAGTGACCACGTCTTTTAATTTATGAAAAGTTTTAAGAAAAGTACATTGCATGCTCCTAGAGTAATTTCACACGAATCCCGTGTGTAGTTTTTCTGATATAACAGGTTGAAAAAACTGTTTTTAGCCATTTTGAGGAGCTCCGAAATGATTTTTCTAATCGACGTGATGCTTTGAAACGACTCTTTAATAATTGTTTGGAGTGTATTATCTTTTTGTACATAGACACATTGGGTATACGTGGAATAGTTTATTTAAAAAACGTATTTACCAACACACTTTAACGCATTTTAAGCGCGTGATAGGCGAGGCCTTAAGGGTACCACCTACATGCGCGCTAGAGGCTCAGAAGCGACGGAGCTATAACTGCGTCCTTGAAGAGCACATCACATGCCACATTGCCGCAACGAACCAAGCGCTGAGCTAGCGAGCAAGATTCCTGATGATATATTTCTGCTATGGGACTTTAAGCTGCGACTATAACATTTTACCGGTTGGAAGTCTGTAGCAAAGTTCAGTTTACGATTCTATCGGAGATTCGCATACTTCCGGTTAGGGAATTTTGAAGTGCGGAAGTCTGAAAAGGCCATTTTAGTTATGTTGGAGGGCTTAAAAACAGCGATTTCAATGAGCACGGTGTTTTAACAGTGACAAGCCATACTTGTCTGTATAGTGTTTTATTTTCGTTCGTAGGTTGAATGGGCTAAGGTCGAATAGTTTCGCAAAAAAAAATAATTTACTTGTACTTACAACACTATTGAAGTGCGTGTCAGGCGTCGTCCTTATCGAGTATTGCCTCCCGCTGCAATTAATATAACATTTTTGCAGTGAAAAATTTGATATTAAGACTTAAGGGCCCTCCCTAGATAGGTTGCGTTCGTGTGTGTGAGGCAGAAAATCATGGGAGGGGTAAGGTTGCCGTTGATCGGCGTATGTAAGGCATTACCTCCTCTCCACGCAAGCCGCTCAGCTGGCGTGCAGTGCTTTACTATATATTTTTTTCCTACGGGACTTTAAGTGGTGGGCAAATTATTTGATATGTGGGCAGTATAGTTAAATGTCTAACGCTCGTTTCTATTGTTGTGTTTTTCGAATCCAGTTGATATTTTTCCAGATACAGCAGTCTGGGATAGCAATTTTTGGCCGTTTTGAGGTGCCCGAAAATGTTTCTAATAAACGTGCAGGATTTTTAAAACATAGAGACACAGTTTTAGGATTGTGTTCTATTCGCAGATATATATATATCGCACGTTAAAATTTCGTAAAAAAAGGAAAGTCGTAACTCGCTGCAACGCATTTGAAGCGCAGATAGATGCCCCTTAAGGCAATGCTATCTAGGTTCTACTTTTTTTAGTGATATAAATATAAAATTTTTACGCCCAAACGAGAGCATATATCAGAAACCTATTTGGCAGTTTTGTTTAAAATCGCCTTCTCCATGTTGGCTGATTTTTTCAAGGCAGTAAATACGATGGTTTTAGATAAATATGTAACTAACGGAATTCTGGTTAATTGACTTTTTAGTCGAAACCGTATAATTTCTCGCTTTGAAATAAATTAGCTATCGCGGCAGGAACAATTTTAAACAAAACTGCCAGACAGATTTTTGATATCTGATCTCGTTTAAGCTTAAAAAAATGTTCATCACAGTAACAGTATAAACTAGAGAACGTGGCCTTAAGCATATGTGTTCCTACCACGAGGCCGCGTTAGTGTCCCTAATTCTCTCGTTAAAAGTAAAGACAAAACTTCGAAGTATAATTGTGTAGAAATACAGACGTTTCACTCGAAAAGTGTTCAATGCCGTGAAACATAATATATTAACTAACCTTAAACCCAAATTACTCGGTTATCAGTGCCAATGTTGAGTTATAACATTCAATAACTATTTTAAATACAATACTTCTAACGAAAGTGTCATAATAGTAATATACCTACGTATGGCTCAATACAAAATTAACCGAGACCTACATAATTTTTTTAATGCCTCATTAGTTTAATGCTTCGTGTCATTTATCTTGAAAAACAAAACCGATTCAAACCAAACTTAATATTCTAAGTTACGTTGCCTACGTTTTGTTTTAAGTTATTCCACCTTGTACTTTGTAGCTTTAGTCTTAAGATATTCCAGAAGTATTAATACAGGTCAAATATTACAGTTTTGTATAATTTATCTCAAAACTTTCAGAAACATTTGACTTCTGAAAACGTTTTGGAACATAAGTATTTATATTAAAGTTTCTGAATAAACGTGAATAAGCACTTCAAATTTGTTTGGGATATGCATGTATTCTTAATTCATTTTAGACCAAACTCATTTTCCAATTTTTTCTATGTAACTTTAATTTCAATGATTTTTAAATTGAAACTTATTTTAACATGTTAAATATTATCATTACAGTTTGTCGTTTGTTTATTACCAGTGAAACTAGCATCACAAGAGACAGAAACGTGAAAAAATCTTCTTTCGTGTAACTCATGTCTGCAAGTGATTTGTAACACGTATTTGTTAACTGGCTTTTATTTAGTTTATATAATTATTCATATATTTTAAACTGAATTGTCGCTAAACTGCAAGTAATTTTTTATTTACTGCGGGAACAGTGATGGGATGACATAAGTTAGTAATGTTTCTGTATACTAATACGCAGAGGTGTGTGGTAAAGGTGTTGCAAGGTATGAGTTTGTTCTCAACTGTACATGTTTACTTCTTCGTGTACATCTCAGCCTCTCAGAAGCAGTTGTAAAGCTGACGTCACACAACGTGTTTAATGAGTGCCTTGCAGCTAACTAGTGAGTGGCCGCACTGCGTTTTGTTACACCCAGACGCTAGAATTCCAACAACTGTATGTTTCTGTCACTTTGTATATGGCCTTTGACTTATCTGACACCTCCTGAAAGTTTCTGAGCCAATAATATAAATGTAAGTAATACAACACTATACCACTTTAACAGCAATCAACTAATGGGCAACTGCTCTCTGCTTCAGTTCTTAAATATTCTTGCAGGCCAGCCTACAGGTCAGTGAGCTCGCGGAATATTCCTGCCCCTAACGATAACGCATATGAGAATCTTCATGTTATATCAGTACATTATGTTAAGTCAGAGAGAGAGGGAGGGAAACCCGCCCCCTCTAACAATCATGCAATAATATGCCCTAAATCCACGACAGAGTGCCATATCGGAATCCAAACTATATTTTTTTTTCGTGATTCTCCAATATTTGTTATATGTTCACACTGTTCAAAATGTGATTTAGCTAATTTGTCGTTGCTCATTGAAGACGTTATTTTAGGGCTCCTTTCTCGAGAAGTATTTACTTTCGTGTGCGCAGCCTGTAAGTATCAGACGTTTTCGTTAATACGGGCCCTCATATGCACAAATTGTTTTCCTTTTGTTCCTTAAATTAGAGAAAAAACATTATGTTTTAGCATTAATGGTGCCAAATCCTCTGTACAAGGTAAGCTTCACCAACTGCGGACGTTCAGACACTATATAAACTAGACTGAATGAAAATTGCTACTTCACTTCAAATTGTGAGTGAGTGAGGGAAGAGCGCTGGTGAGGGATGATATGATGTGAGTATGGAGCAGCGCCGGAATGAATGTGCGGGGCAAACGGGATATCCCCGAGAAAACCCGCCGACCAGCGGCATCGTCCGGCACGATTCCCACAAGCGAAAATCCGGGGACCGACCCCGCTGGGAATCGAACCCGGATCGCCTTGGTGGGAGGTGAGAGGTCTGACCCCTCGGCCACCGCGACCCCCACTTCTAATTAAAATGATTGTGTTCTAAATAGAAAACTTTCGTACAAATCGCGCCTTTTGAAACTCCAGAATCGTTTCTTATGACACATCTGCACTCTTGTGTGCGAAACGTGTGTGGCATAAAATATTAATTTTTGTACTTCCAAACTTGGAGAACATTCAATATAAAAAAATATAGTTACTATATCTGTTTTCCTTAGTTGATGAGAAATTAACGCTGTGTTTATTATAATTGTATTTAAACCTTAGAAAAGCTTTCTAATATTTTACTTGAAATTATTTAATTGCGAGCGTTTAGTTACATTAACATTTGGAAATATGTAACAATAGCATTTTTTCATTTACTATTAGCAACATATAATTCCCGAGAAGGTGAATTAACTCATAAAAAATGTTGCTGATGTTTTACGTCACTTCAGTTGGTGAAGTGTTTAAGAGCATTATTTTCTTACCTTAAAATACGTCAGATTTCTACTGCTACATCAGTACGTTTGAAAAAAATTTTGGTCAAGTGTCAACCAAATATCTTTTTATATAAATATGTAACACTATCCACTGTAGGATATTGAGTTTACTTTCGATGATAATCAACGTAATTTCTGTAAAATATCTGAAATAGCAAAACAATTATTAAGTGAGAGAGATATGAATTCAGTAAAGGAAGCAGACTCACATAACTTATTTTAAATATGACCGAGATATACGTGCCTGTTGGGTGAATCATTTCTGTCGCCTTCTGCCTACTATGACACTTAGGATACGCAGAATAAGCAACAATAACAGTTTTTTTCTTGAGTGTAAAACACATTAAATTAACACTTAGATAGTTAAAAACTTAAGTTATTGCATCACGTTATAAGCCAAGTCCAATACACAAACTAATACTGTGCATCTCAATTAACATTAACCATTTACAGAAAAAAATTCATTAACGTGAATAAAATACATTGTGACTATGTAGAAGTGAACACAATCTGTCCACACAGAAATATCTAAACTTTTATTACAGCAACCGGTGCCATCACATGTTGCGAAACTGTTGTGTTTGATCGATAAAGTGATGTCGTGGTTCACCTTGTAACAAATAAGAACTTGTTTATTGTTTGTATTTACGTGTTTATGCATGGAAAACTATAACCTTGTCGGGAATTGCGTTTGTTTGTCTTAAAGAGGAGAAGCCGTATTTACTATCAGTTAGCAAAGAGTGGAAAAATTTGGTAGGCGTTTATCACTGAAATCTTACGCGTTCATGTGGATGAAATTAATGAGTGGCAGATTACAAACGTGTTAGTGCTCTGATGAAACCGTCAGGCCAAAGGCAGCATTCGTCACTTTTCCCAATTTGGAAATTGGAAACAACCTCTCCGAGTAGCGGGGCCGCGGTGGCCGATGGGTCATACCTCTCGCCTCCCACCCTCCGGGTTCAATTCCCGGTGGGGTCGGCCCTCGGATTTTCACATGTGGGAATCGTGGCGGACGATGCCACTAGCCGGCGGGTTTTCTTGGGGATCTCCCGTTTCTCCCGCCCCTTCCTTCCGGCGCTGCGCCATATTCACATCGTATCACCCCACACCAGCGCTAAAGACCTCGATGTTAAACTCTGACCAAAATCTATCACTCACTCACCCATCGAGTCACCGTGATAAAAAGTCAGAAGTCGTACAAAAAGCAAGTAGTCGAAACATTGCACTACACGAAACTCATCAAGTGAAAATAAAAATTTTAATTTTCACAGAACTGCATCCACCCAGCAGCACTAACCAATAATATTGCATTAATAGACAAAAAATATATAATTTTTTTTTTTTTTCATATTTACTGATTGCTGTAGCTAGTTGATTGCATATTCACTATGAAATTTATAGCCATATTTTCGAATACTAAAGTAATAGCTTACATCAATATTTCTAATCTATACACAATTTTAGCTGTAACTAACGTTTTCTCATGAACAGAAATTAATTTAACCTTCGATTACCAGCATTATACTAAAATAAATACAACATATAAATTGTAATTCAATTACTCTTTGCAGCTACATCCATTGAGATTTACAATTTTACGTAGCTTTATTAGAGTTCGTAGGCTTTCGTGGCCGTTGTCTGTAGCTCCAAGGCTTCTGGGTTTTAGCCGCGTCACTGTCGCATAACTTCCCGACGTTTCGAAGAGCATTGCAGCCTCCATCTACAGGGTTGAGTTGCAGCAGCAGTAACTGTAACCTTTCTGAGTCTCTACAAGGCAACGTAAGATACTTGCCTCAGAGCACAGATGGCGTTATAGTCGGATTTCGACTAATTGCAAATCAAACAACTTATCACATATTGTAAAGTTATGCAGACGCTATCATACTGGTTTTAAAGTAGTTAAAAGTTATAATTGCATAAAACTCCTTGAAAAATAGACTATCATGCGGAAATATTTTCACGACTTCAACATGTTTACTTTAAGAGGGAAAGAGCACAAAAATATGTAATATATTTTTCATCTTAATTTATTTGAACAGTATGTATGTTATATGGAAAAGTATGTAATTTCAGCCATCACTAGTCGACTATAAGAAGCCAGCGAAGATGCAATAATTTATAAACGTGTTAGAAAATATCGGGGGGACTCGACTAGTGTTTTATTGTCTGGCCCTCAACCCTTAAAAAATGAAAGTAGAAGCAAAAATTGCGCAAAAAAAAACGCATAGCAAAAATGGAATTATTTTAACTATTTAGAAATTCTGTTGATTAGTGAAAACGTTAGGGAAATGTATTGTAATTTATTTTGAATTCACTAATTACGTGATATTTTCAAACAGTATTTCGCAGCCCTTCAGCGTCCATATGTATGCAACTATTGTTATCACTGGGACTTTAAATAGAACACAGTTTTAAAAATTTTTGTGAATAAATAAGTCTTGTTTTAAAAGCATTATATATATTTCTCTTAGGCATGCAAACAAATTTGCAAGTTAATGTTAGGTGTTAAACTATACGTGCCACTGAATAAAATTACTGGCTTAGCTTTTTTGAATAACGCCTTTTCTGTAAAGTTATCATAAGCGTGCTTCTTTTTATCACACTCTTGCCTTATCATACAATGTTGTATATAACATATCATGTATTCAAAGGAATGGAACAATGTTTGTATATAACGCATGACGTATTCTATAGAATGGAATATGGGGGTGCAGGGGTAAAATATACTACCCCCTTTACCGCCAAAATTTGATAGTGTGTTACAAACTTTAATAAATACCCCCGTAAATATTAGTGCATTTACGTAAAAGTAACTAATGAAGTAAACAAATACAATATGGTAGGGGGTATGTTTAAACTTATTTTATATTTATACTGACTCTATATTGTGAATTGGTAGTAGTGCTAGTCCACTCTGCAGAGACTATTTCCGCAATATCGTGATTTTTTTTTCGCTAAAGATTTGACAATCTAATAGATAATGGACACGTCAGGAAACATTTCGTATGTCAAGCAAACTGTGGCACTTTAACTTACAATTAAACTATACTGTTACCGTAGTAGTATAAAGGTTCGCGTAAAAGATTCTGTTCTCAAACCTGCTGAAACTGTTGGCTTTTTTTGTAACGCCCCTGGACACCCCTGCAGACAGTTTTTTAAACTGTAGACCTAAATATCTTAGGTATCTGTACACAATATTGACCAGAGTCAGGCATGCTTCCTCCTGCCAGGGTTCGGTCTTCTCCGTGACCGCTCGGCTTTTGTCATCTTTGCAAATATACTGAAATACGCTGTACCATACTGCTCAGCAGCTAGTGTGTTGTGCAGTGCTTTGTGTTGCAGAGCGGAATCTGTTGTATTTTACACCAGCTGGCAGACCGCGTCTTCACCCGCTATTCTTTTAAAAATTAGCAACATTATGGTAATCTGAGTTCCATTCCCGGCAAAGTCGGCCGGATTTTCACATGTGATAATCGCACCTGTAAGATGCCGCGGGTCGGTTACTTTTCTCAGGGATCTCCCATTTTCCCGGCCCTTCATTCCAGACGATGCTCCATATCCACCTCATGTCACCCCCTCTCCCCATCGCAAAACCTTAGTTGTTGAAAGCCGTCCAAACTCAACTGTCCCCGTCGCCATTTCGTACGCTATTCTTAAAACATTTGACAATGGTGTTGTACACTTCAAAGAGAAAATTACCTCATCTGCGAGCTGCCACTAATGTGTGCGTACATAATACCACAGCAGTTTCCTGTCGCCGTTCCTTACACGGGATTAGAACCTGAAACCTCCTACCAGTGTCCCAAACAACTACGCCAAGATAGGAAGTCAGAAAATAGCAAATATTTGGCTATATAGGCCTACAGGTGTGTGCCCAAAGAGATGTACGTATCCTTAGGACGACAAGAAGTAACAACTTAAAAATAATTTCTCCATGGTCATACTTTTTCTTCGGGATTTATGTAACATTTTACAACTTTCCGCCCTTAAACTGTCGAATTAAAAAAAAAAAAAAAATGAAATAGTGTATGATGTATGCAAATTTCGCTCCTATTCAGAAATAATCTTGACATCTCAACACGTCTATGAGCTGCAAAGGATTTTTTTTTAAAAAAGGGGGGGCTCCCAGCAGAATTTTAATTGTTTTAATAATATTTATGTTTGTAGTTGTATTTATTCGTGATGGGAATATTACCAGGTGGAAAGGTCCGGCCGCCAAAACTCGCACCCTACTACGCAGCTACCTCTGACGTCACGCTAGTTGCACGGGACGGAAAGCTAACACAAGACAATACACAACCGACGTCCCGCGCGTACACGAGACAGCACTCCCACCTGTGTACACTGTAAAAAAAACTTCCTAAAATGTTTAGGAAGTAATTAACCTAAACGCAGTATGGGACGGTTACAATACTTCAGTCTTGTAAATAGGCAAACTTTTACACTTGTTACAATACAAGTCTAGTAACTTCAGTATACGTTCGGCTGTTTTATAAAAAATGTTTAGGAATCCTACCGTTGATGTATAAGAAACAATTCTACCATACCAAGATTCTTAGTGGTCCTATACGCATGTGTGGCAAATTTGTAAACTATTTTTTTGAGTGTACATACTGACCTGAGCCCGCGCGGCCGCAATAACTCTTCAACTTAACTCATACTCAATATAAAACTATTCATTCAAATGACTTGGCAATTTTTACAACGTATTAATGAAGTGTCCTGCCAATAAAGAAATTTGGTAGTTTTCTTTACGTAAATTACTTCATATTAAAAAAAAATATCTTAACAATGTGCTGTTAATATTGACAGAAAATTGCAGGGAAAAATATAGTAAGCGAGAATCGTTTTGGTTTTTCGAGATAGATGGGTGGTATCAGTGAACGAAAAAAATAGTAAACTCTAAATTTAATTTTTATGTCCTCTTCGAAGAGTTGCGAGATTTGCGATAATTTTAGTGATACATAAAGACAATACATTTGAGACGCGTGCGTTCGAGATTGGCGGCCCGATATGAACTTAAACCTCGATTTATTTGCACTGCATTTCCTATGATAATTACAATTTTACTACCTTTTTTTAATTTTTAATGTTACCGGTTACTTTTATATACTAAATCAACTCGTTAATTATTAATTATAATTTTATATCTAATGTTACGTTTCTTTTATCTTAGAATATTAATGCAGTATATTACATAATGTTTATAACGGTAGTTCTCATTTTAAAAAAAATCTACTTTTTAATTTAAATCCTTTAGCGCAACACAATAAGGCCTTATTTTAAAAACTATTGACTTATAATATTTCGCAACCCGTCGGAAGATATGTATGTACATACATATTATGTATACATATATACATATAATGTATATGTACACATGACAATTTTTCGAGACACATCTCAACAATTAATAGCAAACATACTTCTTTCGCCATATTAAGAACTTGATCGTTCACAGAAAAAAACTTTTGTAGCTCTGTAGAACACTTTAAAATAAAATTCGTTAGTCAAAAACTTTAATTTAATGACTCATTTTACATTGCGTATTGCTCTACCATATCACAAATCGTGCGAACATTGCCAAAGTTGACTTGGAGAGTTATAAAAAATACATGAACCATAATTTGAAGTGTATACAATGTTTGTTCCAAGTGATATGATTTATAACAAAAACGTAACTGTATACTGTTCATGATCAAACGAAACTGTAAAATGAATAGTACTACAATAGTGAAACGTACATATTTAACTACTGTTTCGTTGGATATAATTATTTATACTGTCGTCATAATTTGTTCCTGCGCCGTGTTATAATTCTGCGTCGTGGGATAGTATACTAAACGAACATATAATGTACATTTAATTCTAGAAAATAACATAAAACTAACATGGAGATAGCTTCGATTCAAGTACGTACATACGTATTTATTAAAAATAATTGACGTTACTTCGATTTCAGTAGTAAATAAATATTTTAAGGAAGTGTGTAAATAAATGCATATTTGCTGTTAGTTTCATGTATCTTATTCGTTACGTTACCGATAATGGCGAATAATCACAAGTTGATCTAACAATTTCCAAGTAATAAATTACGATATCCACAAATATAATTAGGCTACTATTTATGAAATTTATTCTTGAAGCTGACATTTAATTAGTAGAACCATAAACATTACAGAGAATATTAAAAAACAGTGCTAGTTACATACTGATGTAAACGTATTTTTCAATTAATTAATCAATTACATCAGACACATTCGTTTTCCTGTTTAATTGAAAAACGTTAATATCTATATATTTTTTGTGTGATAGTGATGTTTAGTTTGTTTGAATTCGTACGAAGTATTCTATTTTTAACGATACACTAACTGCATTCAGTAGAAAATCGGCGGGAATATTATAAGGTAGATATATGGAGAGAATTTAATACAATACAAACGCAATCCCAACTAAAATTAAGTATTTCAACCTTTCGAAGATCTGATTTGTAAAATAAATACAAAATTTGCATGCAATACATTATTTGACAACATGATTGCATTTTCATCATATCGTATCGAAAATTTCATCTGTTCTCAACAATAACGAAGCCATGACGAATCGTATCATAACCTATTGTCTAAACTGATTTAGTCCGACATATTTTCCAAAACTAAATAGTATTTTATAATTGAAAAACTAGTTAAAATTGTTTTAAATTTTAATTTGTGAACTTGATTGAAACTCGTAATTTATGAATACATATGGTAATGAAAACATTATTTTATTTTATTTGCATTCGGCTAGCATCGATAACATGATATCTTACTGTACGAATTTGCTATCAAAAGCACGTGGATCTAAAACGAGAAGCATGCGATGACTCATTTGTTACGTTGAGTGGCAAAAAAAAAATAACTGTAGTAAAACAACAGAATCACATCCAATTACTATACTTTAATTTTAGTTTTAAATTTTGAAGTATACTAATTGAATGGGTAACAGAAAATTGTAACTTAACAATTCCTTGACAGGGGTAATTTATCATTCTGAACTAATTTTGTAGATATGAGGATTGTTTGTAAACACATTTATTTAATGTTTCATTTCATTGCATTTACTTTATTTCTCGTCAATCGAGCAACTCTGTAATATAGTGAAAGAAGTTTTCTACAAACTGTGATGAGTTTCATATAGTTATGAAATGTAAGAAGAATATTGACTTCTGTTCATAAGTACTGTGAGGTAAAAAAAAGTGATAACATTTAACTTTTAGGTTTTCTGCTGTTTTATGGTTTGCTATTGTACGTCTAAGAAATAAAGATATGTGTTAAATTATGGAAATGAGGATGAGGGATTGTAAATATAATTTTTATATTGTTATCTAATTTGGTGTATAGCAATACGTCATACCAAAATTTGGTTATTTTATAGCGATTATGTTATTTAGACTTGCAATCAACATAGCAAATCCAGTATATATAAATCGAAGGACAAGTTGTGGTCGGGTATCCGATCGCGAACGCGCGCGTTTCAAATGTTCTGTCTTCTATCTGCCGCCGAAATTATATCGTATCTTCGAACATTTCGAGGAGACCATAAAAATTAAATGTTGAGTTTCATCTTTCTTTCGTACGCTGATACCCCTTTATGTATCTGGGAAAAATAAACAGTTTCTCGCCTACTATATTTGGCCTTGCATTTTTCAATCAATTATATGTAAGATAATTTTTTAAAAATAAAGTAATTCACGCAATGAAAATAAACAGATAGCATTATCCGTAAGACAGTTCACAAATAGGGTGCAAACATTTTGAAGTAAATTGACTGACTGGTTTTCTATTGCTGACGAGTTTGGTTTGAACGTTTTTATTCGCCTATATTCCGTGAATATTCATTGCAACTCGCATGACTCACAAAGGAGGGGAGGTAGCAGAGAAAGTGGAGGGGAAACATGCGCACGGTTCCACCTTGTAATATTCCCACCACGTATTTATTTCATGTCTCTTGGTTTAGTGGTTTGTGCTTTGCGTTGATGAGTCTATGAATACACCTAAATGTGTGTGGTACTTCATTTTATGTATAGAAATTATGTGTGTAGTGTCAATGTAAATTTCGCAAAATAACATTTTTTTCATAAAAGAAACAATATTTCGTCAAAAGAATGTTTACGGGTGTATGTGAAAATGAAGATTCAAAGCATTCCTCTAGTCAGCATGTTGTGAAACTTGTTTAATGTAATGTAGGTGCGGCATTTACGACGTTAAATAACGTGTCATGCGTTCGTTAGTTTATTAAAACTACCAACTAATTTCTTTAGTCAGCTGAAGAATGAGTATGTCATAATAATGTTATCTTAAAGATTTAATAAAAATATATACAATTTGTATAATGTAAGGAAAATTATACTATCGAAGCATGTGTTACAGAATAGTTAGAAAATATTTTGCGAGCCTGAAATTCGTTAAAACAAATCCAATCGCTACGAAAATTAAAAAAAAAAAATAATTATTACTTTGCTGACTGCATCATATATAGAGGGTCGGGGTTGGCGAAGTGGCCAGAGCTCTCGCCTCCCATCACGGCAGTCCGGGTTCATATAGGATTAGTGCCGGTCGGCGGATTTTCTCAGGGGTCTTCCGCCCCCCTCGGCCTAAATTACTTTACTGCTCTATACTCACGTCATGTTGCCCCTCACGAGTGCTATAAGACCTACACGTTAAGTGCTGACCAAAATATCTTAATGCAGAGGAAATTACGTTTCCATAAGCAGCTAAATACAAAATATTTAACTGAAGGTTGTTAAAACCCATTAAAGCGCAAAAAAAAAAAAAAACACTGATGTTTAAATTTAAACTACTTTATTAATAAACCTCACATAATTCTAAGTATGTTGAAAGGTGACTGGCAACACTAACAGATAGTTTGTAAGGCTGTGCTTTCGTCTGTCCGTCAAAAGTTAAAGATTGCTAAGGTGTTGAGGTCTGGACGGATAACACTTTCGGAGGTTGGTGATTGGTGGTTGATCACGTGATTAACGGACGGTCCGACGAGATTATAGTGTTCGGGGACTAGGGAGTTGGCATTCGAGCTAGTAGAGTAGCTTTTACTATAAGGTAATAAAAATATACTTGAATGACTTGCCGGGATGCTAGATTTTAAAGTGATCACATTACAACACTGTAACACACGTGATCTCGTACTAATGAATAATACGTGCTAAATAAATTTCATGTAACTAATAAGATACTATCCTTGTAACATAATTTTCTTGAAGTGTTAAATCACATTGTTTAATAATTAATTTCATAGTATTTTCGTGACGGACATAGTAATATCGAATATTTCAAAACTATTAAAATGCAATTTTTAAATGTTATTTCTGGTGAGCAAAAAGGTTTGCCCCACTTTTATTTTTATTTAAAGGTATTACAGCAGAACTTGTAATTAATTAGAACTATGTTTTATTGGATTAATATGTGTTAACTTTTGAGAGTGTTGAAATGTTTACACTGGTTTTGAGTGACATGGAAGTTTTCGTATTAAAAATAGTAAAGATGGCTGAAAAACGGCTGAAGAAAACTTTATGCAGTGCTCACTTTATCGTGAACGGCCTCTACCCGGTGGTATTATATAATAGTCGGGTCTAGAACGTTCCTAGTACATCCCACAGATGTCGAAAACAGTAGTATCTCCAACAAAATATGGGGGGGGGGGGATGTGAGCAAAATGGGATAGGTCAAAACAGGATACCCAAAATATTAAGCGGAAAAATGTAAAAATAGCCATTACAACACATGATGGGCACATCGACTATAATATAAAATATCCACGATTGAGCAGGCCAATGGCGCTTGTAATAATGTAATTTTTACTGAGTTACGGTATGTGGTCCCATGGTAGCCGACCCCCCGTAGCTGAGTTGGTTGAGCGACCGACTTGGATACGAGGGGTTCTGGGTTCGATTCCCGGGTCTGGCTGGGTGTAAAATTTGTGTTTGTCCGTTAGCGTCTTTTCAATTGTCAGAGTCACCATATACTGTCACAACTGGGGATTTGTCACATACTAAAGCTGTAAAGGGGGGGATGTTTGGCTCGTTGGCGATGTTGCGACCTCGCCAAGGGGCCTAACATTAAAAAAAAAAAAAAAATGGTGTAATGGTTAGCACTCTGGACTCTGAATCCAGCAATCCGAGTTCGAATCTCGGTGGGACCTGCTACATATCATCATCTTTCCTTATGAATTGTGTGTTGTAGAAGTTTTTAATGACAAAAATAAAAAATCCATTTCACTGCGTTGCAGGAAATTTTCTTTAACTTAACCTTTGGTGATAGTCACACTATCAGTTTGCAATTGTCCTCAATCAAACAAAGAAAAATCGGGTTTTCCACTTAATTATTCATTATTTTGTTTTAAAATGATTTTCCGAAAACTCTTGAGGCCAATGGTTAATGTTCAGTTAGTTATTCACTTAATATCTTCATTCGGATTCAGAAAAAATAATCCAATATACCAATATGAATGTTTGTTTGCTCCTTCTTCTTATATGCGTTACTATAGCCTAAATTCATCCGGTTGTGATTAAATCTTGATAAGTTGTGCGAGCACACGCAAAAGTTAGTTTCTGCGAAAATTTATTTATACTATCGGAGGCGGGGAACGGGGTACAGGGGCTGAATGGGGCAGTAAAATAATTTAGTATATGTATTTTGGGGGAGAGTTTTATTATAGTTTTCTGGAATTATGGAGGTGTATGTCACATTTTTAAGAGGTACTTTTTTCATTTATATTAAACACGTTTTAAAAGGAAGTTCCGTTAGGATTATTACATGTTTTACTCAATTTTCGTAATAAAATACAAATATTAAATAAGGGACGCTATGTTTTATATATAAAAGCAATGAATCGTTGTTCTGAAAGGTACTTTACGTGTCTTTCTTACACAAGTAGCAATGCCTAATTTTCTATTTCTCCACTAAAAGTTTTGCCTGCCCCATTCAGCGCATGTTCCTGGTTTCTCTCACCCTGTCTGCCTTCAGAGTATACATATTTTCTAGAAATTAACTTTTGTGGTTGCACGCACATCAACTCACCACGATTTAATATTAATGGGATGCATTTCGTAGAAACGCGTATAAAAAGAACAAGCGAGCAAACATTCGTTTTAATACATTAGATTAATTTTTTTTCCTAAGAATGAAGATATTTAGTGAAAAACTAACTGAGCATTGGCCTCGAGTGATTTGGGAAAACTATTTCAAAGCAAAACAATGAGTAATTCATTTGATTAAAAACAATTGTAAATTGTTAGCAGGACACTGCCTAGGGTTTAGTTAAAACCTATCCAATAACGTCCTGAATATTTTTATTTCGACATGAAATATATTTACTATATAACTTTGATAAGAGGAGATAAAATTTAAAGCAAGTCCCACCGAGATTCGAACTCGGTTTACTAGATACAGAGTCCTGAGCGCTAACCATTACTCCATGGGACCACATACCTCACTTAAGTAAAATTACATTATTACAAGCACCATCGGCCTGCTCACTCGTGTATATTTTATCTTATAATTGATGTGCTCAGAATGTGTAGTAATGGCCAAAATTTTGGGTGCCTCATTCAGCCCCTGTACAACGTTTTGCTGCATCCCCCTTCACCGAATCACTAAGTATAATTTTTTAGTAGAAACCATCGCGGGCGAATACACAACCACACCCAATTTTTTTCGCTTAATTTTTTTACCCCCTACACCATTTTGCTGACCTCCCTCCCCCCGCCCGTGTTATGGATGAAGCTTTCACGAGCTCACGCACAACAGCTCATCAAAGTTTTTCTTTTTGTTAAATATAATGAGTATGCTACCGTGTTCTTCCCTTCTTCACAATTTTTCCGCCCCCCTCCAAAAAAAAATTGGTTTAATTTTTTTCAGCACAAACATTCGATGGGAAAAGCACAACTCACCAAAGTTTATCGCAACCGAATGAATGGCGTAAAGGTAAGAACACATTAAAATCAGATCAATATTGATATATAAGTAGTAAGTTATATATGTAAATTTGGATTAAATTTAATTGAACACTTGGACTAAATGAATTATATTACACTGAATCATATTGCCTCGTTTATGTACTTTATTCATATTTTCTGTTAAGAACTTGTAATTTTTTTCTGATTTTAATGTAATTTTCACCATACTAAACTTTATATGCTGTAAAAAAAGGGTTTAACATTGTTAAATGCATTTTAAGAAAAATACCGAAGCCATAAACGTGTTTATAAATCTTGTAATATTGGAGTAGCAAGTTGGATGAAATTTGGCGTAACAAGTTGGATGAAAAAAACTGATAATCCTAAACCAAAAACAAGAAAATGTAGATTGCATGGGTGAAATGTAGCGGGATGGGTTAAAGACTAAGCGAAAAATAATTTGCTCCATTTTCGATCGAAGATATTTAATTTTCGGATATTAAGACCAAAATAATAATTGAGAAGTTTAAATTAAAAAAAAAGCACAATTGTGAGGTTAATTTGCCCGAAAAAGGTAAATCTGTGGAACCACAACTTTTACACAACTGGGTCAGTGAAGAAAATTTTTTGAAAATGCAATTATGGGGTTTAAAAAATGTGTTGATCCAAAACTACATAAGAATGGTTTAGTACTATAGTGACAAATCAGATATGCGGGGAGGTTATATGCAGGAAGTTTATAAAATTATGAAAACTATGGCGTAGGCCTATATATATATATATATATATATATATATATATATATATATATATATATATATATATATATATATATATATATATTAGACTAAAAAAGTATAAATGTAATTAAAAATTTCAGAGTGGACACTGAGGCGAATACTCTCGTCATCCGTAAAGTACGTCGTTCGGACAACAGTTCTCTACAGCCGTGAAATATCTTACTAAGTGTGTTCCAGCAATGATTATTTTCAGCATCTGTTACAGTTATTAGGGGTACCCATAGAGAGGTTATTCTTAAATTTTTTTGGATATACTGGAAACGTTGCAGAGACTACTGTTTTCGACATATGTGGGGCGTAATAGGCACGTACTAGGCCCGACTATTATATGATACAAGATAATACTTTGCAATGTTCCTATGATGAAAGCCATCCAGATGCCAAGGAACGCACGGGAGTAGCACCAATAACTGGAAATTTCCCACGAAAAATTTCGATAAACTGCTCAAAGCATAGACGTAGACATTCGAGACGAGTAGTGTGGCTGAACTCGCATGCGGCTCTGCTTGTGCAAGATATGCTATGTAGGAGACACGGGCTCGAGCATTGTTCACAGTCAAGCCACCGGCCTATGCTCGATGTCGACAGTTGGTACGTTCGAACAACTCTATTGCCCTGCCCTCACTGTAAAAGAAGTGTATAACTATACGTACATTTCTACAGGAATTTTACATTTTTGTACTAAAATTCTCAAAACCAACCACACTGTGTGATACATTTTACACAAATGTTACAAGAAGTGGAATTAAGGCTACATGTTCCTACTTAAAAATAAACATAACATTTTCAGCCTAATAAAGAAACATGTAGGCCCCTACCGGTGAAATTAAATATTTTTAGCTATGTGTAAATATCACATCAATGAAGTGTCACTTCTTCAATTGACGAAGTTTTTTTACAGTACTGTCATTGTTAAAACACATTCGTGTCTGTAAAATATAAAGTCGTTGTAAAAGTAATTTTAGAAGTACAATAATTACGTAAATTGCATTTATATATTAGAAGAAATATATAAATGGTAGCTTCATTTATCCTATTGGTTTAGCTTTTTGCGTTACCGTAATTATTTAAATGCGATCATTTCAGTTACATCTTAGGCCTAAATGTTATGTAGAGTAATCTCGCAGATGAATTAATTGTATAAATTCGTATTTCTATCTTTAGTAGGGAAACAGTCAATAAGAGGAAACTTACCAGCATTTGTCTACGAAATTTTAAATTCCCTGCATAATTTGTAATTGATGCTACAATGATTACATAAAAACGCTTATCATACCGCAAAAATATTTAAGCTTGTGTTATGAAATTTTCATTTTTTTATTTATTTCCATTATTCCATTGATCCTACATAAGTAATACTACTTGAGGATATAGAATTTTTCTTATAAAAATATATACCATATTAAGACATAAAAACATAATAATTACCTATTACATAAAAGGTCAGGATATAAAATTACGTTAATAAAAATACATTTTTATACAGTCAATTACATTATACATTAACAGTCCATAGGCCAGGCTTATCTAACCACTATTTGTAAGAAAATCTTTAATTTCGTGGATATTATAAAAGTACTAGCGATCTATTAATTCGCAGACTAATTTCATAAATTTAGTAATATTAGATTCCTCAGCTATATTTTTAGGAAGTAGATTAAAAAGGTAAAAAGCCAGAATAAAAGATTCCTTTTTCAAACTTAGAGCTATAATGTTGTATAGGCCTATGTGTTAATCTATAACTATATATTGTGAAATGATAGTGAATAGTATTATTTGAGTTGTAATAATGTTTATTCAAGTGAGTTAATGTGTGCGTATTTATCTAATAAATGTTAAAAAGTGTAGGAATTTTGTGAACTGTAAATATGCGTCTGCATGAAGTTAAGCTGCTCGAGTTTGATAATATCCTAATAGCTTTCTTTTGCATTATAAAGATTTTTTTACTATTAGTGTGAGTACCCCAGAATTCGACACCGTATCTCATTATAGAACTAAAAAATGCATAATAAACTTGTTTCAAGGCCTTATAATCAACATTTTCTTTCAGCATTCTCAACATATGACAAGCAGATGCTAACTTACGTTCCAACAATGAAATATGTTTTGTCAGGTTAATCTATTATCAATGTTAAGACCTAGAAATTTAACGAAAATTTGCTTCTTTTATTATACTATTTCCATATCGATTTAAAACAGGAATATTTTCACTGTTATTATTTGAGAATTGCATAAATACAGTTTTCGATACATTTAATACACGCTTATTTGCCTTGAACCAGTTTGTTATAATGTCTAGCATTATTGTACTTTTGGTTTTTAAAGTGTTGAGATTTTTATCACAAATAATATAACTAGTATCGCAAGCGAAAAGAGTCAGTGTGCCATATTTTATATTGTATAGTACATCATTTATGTATATAAGAAATAAAACAGGGCCCAAAATGCTACCTTGAGGGACACCATCAGTTACCATTATCCATTGCGACCAAAAAATGCCATTGCCACTTTTAATTTCAACACGTTGTTTGCTATTCAAAAGGTAAGACTTATATTAGTTTATAAGCAACACCATTAATTCCATAATAAAACATTTTATGTAATAATATATCATGATTTACAAGCTCAAATGCCTTGGACAGATCACAAAAGATGCCATATGCAGCCTCACCCTTGTCCATGGCACCGAGTACAACTTATGTTTGCTGGAACACTGAAGTCATTGTCGATTTGGATTTCTGAAAACCACTCTGATCTGGACAAACAATATTATTACTAATCAAATTATTTACTAATTTTAAATATATGGCTCTTTCATAGATCTTAGAAAATATTGGCAGAAGACTAATAGGTCTATAATTTTCCATTTTTAACTCATCACCTTTTTTATATAGCCTACAGGTAGAATCTTTGTCAGCTTAAGTTTATCTGGAAAGTAACCTTGTTCAAAGGCTTGGTTTGTCAATAATGTAAGGGGTTTGACAATATATTTGCAGCATGCTTTTATAATATAACTAGAAAGTCCATAAATATCTTGTTTTTTTTTTTTTTTAGTTTTACGGATGTTAATAAGGTTTTCTATTTCAAATTCATCAACATAATGTATTTTAAAAACTATTTTCTATGGATTGAAAATTTTTGTTAATTTGGTAACCTAGGTCTTTGGCACTGGTTGTGTTTGTAGAAGCAAGTGTAGAACTTATATTGACATAATATGAATTAAAAGCATTAGCTATAGATTTACTTCAAGTCATAGTTTCATAATTTTTTTTCAACTGTGTTATATGATAATCTATTTGTTATCCCTTCCTGTATGTCTATTTATAATTCTCCAGATATCTTTGGTATTTTTGCAATTTTCTATTATTTTACTTACATATTTTTGCTTTGCTAATTTAATTAAAAATCCGATATGCCTGACTTCTCTGAAGATCAGACTTTAAATGTTACCACGTTGAAAATTTATTCTAGAAGTAATTGTAAACCATTTAACTGTAACGAATTTTTACATAATTGTAAAGTACGACTTAAATAATACATCCCTCATTTAAATTGTTGGTTGTGTACGGTGTGGTGGGAACTCAACATACAGCAACTCCGTATGTTGAGTTATGGGTAGCTATGTTATGACAAAATGGGCGATTAGCTACAGAATAAAAATTGAAAATGTTTGGAACATCCCAGGTTTTCGAACACAATCCACTATTGGTTAACATTTCAACACTAATATTTTAATGTACCACAAAACGGAGCGAAATTGAACAGTGGTTGAAGAAAAACAAACATTTTGGAGCCAAATTTTTAGTACAAGCACTAAAAAGACAGTACCATTAGACGAGCAAATTAAAACAGTTAACATACACTTGCTTTATTGTAAAATAATTTTATTCAAAGAACAGGTCAAAGCTAGGATTTTTTTTCTAATATTGTTCCTATTCAATGAATTTTACGGAATTAAAATTGTTAGAACCAGAAAAATAAGATAAGCAAAATATTTCGCTAGTCGATCGTAAACTTTTAAATAAGGAATATTATATGAAATTACAAAAACATATATATATATATATATTTTATATTTTCTGTAAACTTTTAGTGCGATATACAACCAAATGAAGTTAACAACTTCATAACTCTTTATGTAATTTTTACTCTTCGTATAGGAGGCAACTTTGCCACATTATAGTATTTAAAAGGTTTTATTTTTTACTAATCACTAATGGCCAATTCCGTGCAGAGTAAAAAAAAAAGGTTAAAAATTATATAAGGCGATTAAAAATAATTGGCTCAGTCGGATGTTATTACAAAACGATTCCCCCCGCACGAATATTTTCCGTTGATGCAATTCGGGAAATTCTGTTTAAACGGTCATCACTTCATCACCGGTTTCTGTATCTCTGATATATTAGATATAATTATATTAGTATCGTCTGTAATGTATGTGGCAGTAACTTTTTTACATAACTATTTAATTGTTTTTTTTTATTTTAGGTTTTACTGCATATGGCGTCTTTAATTTTGGCCATACTTGGATGCAATTATTTTTCTGACTATGCGAACCGCTTTTTAATAAATGATTCTGATTAGATATACAATTCAAATAGATTTTAAAATTAGATTTATGTTAACAATGATTATTTCTGAATAAAGTGACACATTCTGAGTAGTTAATTTACTAGAAATGTCATATTTCAGAAATGTTATGAACATAATGAGATTGAGTGTCATACACAATACTTATATAAAAATTGCGTTACAGTGTTTATTACCTATATTTATAAGAGCTGGTGAAAGTTATAATAATTTTTACATATAAAATTGTATGTCTACGATTCCTCATATTCTTTTTGAAGAGCTATTATGCCTGGATGTTTAGCAGGAAGTCAACCCAGGGGATCATTACATTTGACATGATTGTGCAACTGCAGGTCATTGGTGAGCCGCAACTTCCGTGATTATGTCTCGTCTTGCTATGGGGCATGCTACCGGCCAGATCAGGCAGCAGGAAACTCTTATGACTGCGGTAAGTAAGATGGTGGCTCTCGCCTCCAATCACTCTGTGACTTCACCTGGTCGGTAATTGCAGTCATGTACGGATGGAGCACAGCTTCGATTTCCCTCCTTCCTGACATGAAGACCAGCCAAATGCCTCGACCTGCAACTAACGTGAGATGGGTGAATAAGTGTAAATAATAATATAACACCCGAATGAATACACATTTAAAACGAAAACAGCTTTTTATTTATTTTCAATTCAATAACAGTTAGAAAAAATATTCTTAAAATTTAAGTACTTTTAAAAACCAATGCAAGGTTTTATTGTCTGGCCACAAAAATGAGATAGTGTGGAATTTACTTTTGAATAAAATAAATTTGTATTTCACTAAAAATTAAAAAAAAAAACGCACTTTTGTAGCACTATGAACTAAAATGTTGAAAATAATATTTCAATACTAAGATTTTGTTCAACAGCGATAAAATGCCCTGCATTTCAAAATAACTTAGGTGTTCAAATAAACTCAAAATAAGAATATATGTATTGACCAATAAATTAACTAATGTAAAAAGTGTAGGGTACTTGATACACGTCTCCAGGGCACGGTTCACATCAGTTATCAACGTCTTTTTTATTTTTATATTTGTACCAGATATTTTTCTTCTTATTTTAAACATAAATTGTGACTAAATCTTCCTCTTAGAAAATTGTCGTATCTCTCATAGTATTCGCGTATTGAGTCGTAAACGTCAAAATTTGCACTTTACGATTTTATGTACGCCACTAAAACCATCTGTAATACCAAACCGAAAAAAAAATTCACAGTGTATAACAATGTTGTAGGCTATGAAATGACATGTATAAAATAAAAAAAAAATATTTTTGTATTTAATAAAATATTCTGAATTTTAAAATGAAAATTTAAAAAATTCAAAAATTGTTTAAACATGCAAAATTTTATACATTTTTTTATTTTATATAGTTCATATCATAGCCTACAACATTTTTATACACTGCGGTTTTTTTCGGTTTGGTTTGTCGGTTGGTTTTAGTGGCGTACATAAAACCGTGAAGTGCAAATTTTGACATTTACGACTCATTACGCAAAAACTCTGAGAGATACAAAAATTACCTAAGAGGGAGATTTAGTCACAATTTATGTTTAAAATTAGAAAATAAATATCTTGTACAAATATAAAAATAAAAAAGACGTTGAAAACTGAAGTGAATCGCGTCCTTAAATGTTTTACCGGTGGCTACTCGCAAAGGTCAAGTCTTTATGAAAGGTAAGTAAATAGTATCCCACTGAATCGTGGGACATCCTATCGGTGTAGAATAAAATATTTGTACTTAGATTATTTTAACTATTTCACAATTTAATTTACTATTTCGATTCTGTAAGTTAAAACGTTATTGTTTTATTTTTAGTATTAAAAACCAAATTGAATATAAAAAACTAAGAAAATTTCATAATAATTTATTAAACATATTGATTTTAAACAATTTAACTACCGCATCTTGATGGAAATTTTAATAATGTGTGAGAATACCATATCATAGCTAACAAAATGATTGTATTGACATCAATTATAAATACGTAAGCAAAATTTATAATGATTCGAACGGTACGAAGTGGGTGAAAATTTAATTGAGTCTGTTAAAACGTATACATTTCTTTCTCTCTCAACGAATGATATGTGCATGCGTTGCAGCATATCTCAGCAGGAACATTATCAATGTAAATAATATTACATAAAACGTAACGAAATTCGTTGGGATGAATATGAAAATATTTTTTACATAAATAACTAATTAATGGAAATAATAAAAATAAAGTAATATATTAATCTTGAAACGCTTAGAACACGTAACTTTATATTAAAAATATATTTAAAAATAAGTGCAACTATATCTATGTGTAATGAAAAGTTACATATTTTAAATTAGAATAAAACATTATTTTATAAATACATCGGCAAACTGAAGGAGCGACGAAGAACTCAAGTACACGAAAAAAAATTAACTGCCGTAATTATTGCCTCCACAGCAACATTAAACCGTCAAAGTATGCTATTAATAATACTACGGGAATGCAAATGAATGGTTTCAACAAAAGCATCATGCGTTAAGATTACACGCAGAAAAAGTAATAATCGACAAAACACTGTTAGATGAAATAATCATTGCAAAATTCTTTATCAAGAATGGAATTAATCAACATTCAACCCACACGATGAAACATAGGTATCTGGCTGTGCATCAAACACGACCATTCGTTATTAGATTTTGGGGCAAATTACTTTTTCAGAAATTGCTGTAGTAAGCTCAAATCTTAAAACCACATTTTGTTTTGAATATCCGTAGATAACACACACACACATGAAACAGGAAATAAAAATAATTAACTGTTACAGAATTTTTTTTCACATATTTGGTACCACCCTTCCCCTTCGTTTTCATGGATTGGGGTTCATATTGGCGTACATTGTGACGCCTGGCTAATTATAAGCTGTGATAGTAACCAAACTACGTAACATATTAAAGCCAGTCTAGTGTTCTCTGGTATATATATATATATATGTTCTTTGTAAAAATAATTGATGCCTATGGAAATTACAAGCGGTTTTGTTTTAGAAAAATATTTAATTACATTCTTGGAAAACATGTTTTTTTGTGTATGTGGATTTGGACAATAAAACAAAAAAAACTACTTTTTTGTTTAAAAAAATTACTTTCCTGTATCTGTTTTGAATAACTTTGGAAATACGAGTTGTAAGGAAATAAATGTTATATTTTAATCAAGTGATGTGTAAGGCAAATCTGTAGAACCTGCAGAACGTTCTTGCGTGGTGTTTTTGCTCACCGAACAGAACTCTCGTATGTGGCGATGTAGGTGAAACGTGCTGGTTTTATCACTGTACGCTAACAGTTTGTTGCATTGTTTGCACGACACGATTTCCTGCTCCTCGCCTCTCATTTAAACAAACACTAAACTTACTCCAACTAATCGAACGACATCGTTGTTGCTTTTTGTCTGCATGCTTCCCGATGTTGTTGTCTTTGTCGTTGTATCGGCCACAATCGCTCCACTGGGTGAAAGTATCAACCAACATATTTTAAACAGATGTGCACCTGCTACACCACCAACTGAATGATTACTGTCGGTATTTCACGACCGTAACCCATGCGTGAAACTTGTAAGTGGGGGTGTCAATTACACGGTTGCACGGTTGCGAGGTTGGAAATTGAAGCACTCTAAGACAATTACACATTTGCTACCACATTTACATATATATATATATATATATAACGTGTGGAATTAATTATGCATTTATTCTATGCATACTTGACAGCTTTCATGCAATGTTTTTGTTTTTTCATTTCATTTAATTTTTTTAAATGCCGACTATGTACTAACTACTTATACATGTTAAGGATAATGTATTGCATTTTTTTACAGGTTGAACATTTTAATTACTCTTTTTGATGTTACCTTTTGCCTAAGAACCATTCCTGGTACAGCAGAAATTGTATAAATTAAACTCTGCAATGACAGTTACTGTAATAAATTCGTCTTTATGCTCGACTAATACATCAATCAAGTCACTGTGTTCATGATAGAGTTCAGCTTCACATGGTATACAAAACTAATGAGATAAGGGTTGAAGAAATGCCAGTACCCACTTTACCGTAGCAAATTCATAATTGCAGGATATTCCGCAGATGTTATCATAATCCTTTTATCAATTTGAAGACAATGGGACACGTGCCGGTCCCATTACCCGACCCGATCCCGCTACATACAGTTACGACTTGGCACGAGTCTGACCCGATTATATTGCTTGTACCCTGCCCCTATCCAAACACTGAATTTTACCCGGGTCCCCAGCCCGACTTGTTCGGGTTGCATTTTTCGGACCATGTACTGACCCTCTTTTCTCGGGCCGAGTAAACATCGAGTTTCTGCAGATGCGCCCGGCCCGTGCAGAGCTCTGAGCTATCTGTCTTTGAATCCAACAGCTCCTGATTTCAATCGAAAAATGCAACATAATGATACTACACAGTATGTTAATGTTCCGCCTTATGCGATTACCACCCCACTTCTCCAAGCGTCAAACATGCGAGGGGTGATGTAAGTAGTCTCCGCTCATCACCCCTAAACCTCATGTACAGCAGTCGAGGAGACAGTTCCCAAAAATGAGTTTGATACAATGGACTTCGCTTATGCTAACAGTCAAAATGAGATGGCCGATAAGTTATACCTAAGGCCATACGTGGTATTTATTTTCGTGAGAATGAACGAAATTTCTTTTAAGACTAAATGAATGACAATACTAACATAATTTCGAAAGATGTTTTACTTCCTATTAGATAGCGGCGCGGAAATAAGCTGCATTAACGAAGAATTAGTTACAGCGTTAGAAAACTCTGGGAATGTAATTTTAGGCATAATGTCTAAATCTAGTCGAATAACAGATCGTCAAGTAACTTTACACGTAGACAGACTGGGTTCGACCAAAATTATATCAGCATTAACAGTGAAAGTATAGACCAAATTGTTAATTTTAGGTGCATATTTCTGAACCACATATGGAGTGACGTTAATTTTCTGTGGTTGGCTAATCAGTGTGTCTGACAAATCTGTTACTGTCGCACCGAAAGACAGTTGGAGAATTTCCGACAATTTCGTAGGCTTAATCAAGAGGAACATGAATATTTATAATTTTAAAGCAGGAGATTAAATTAGTTACGTAATAATGGCAGAATAAATTGCAGTAACAATCAGCTTGATTAACACATTTTAATTAATGCATAACATGTTTTATTTGATGTCCTGCAGCTACACAAGAATACGTTTTCTGACAATTCTGATTTGAAAACGTTTCATCAAGTCAACCTTGAAATCAATATAGATGAACCCTTCGTACGAAAATCGTATTTTATTCCGGCTAAATACGCTACTGGCACTCAGGAGGCATACTTAGACAAAATGCCGGATTGGAAAATAATCAGAAGGGACGCTAGACAGTTTTCTAACCATATAAGCTTAGTTTACGTGCAAAAGAAAGATGGTAGTCTGAGATTGCACCAAGGTTCCACATAGTTAAATGTAAAATTCCATGAAAGTTTCAGGCCGACTGACGAGGTACTGAGGCTATATCAAAGAGTGAAATTACATGACGTTACTTGATCTGTCAGCGGGATTTTAGCAACTGAAACTTCAGAAACAATTCTGGAAATACAACGCTTATCTATGTAACCACAAACAATACGTCTTTATAGCATGCCAGTTTGGCTAGGTTATGCAATAGCGGAGCTCAAAAGGTGTATCGATTTGCACTCGGTGAAGAATACATAGGGTCCGCTAGAGATTACGTGGATGATTTTTTTCACATACAACAGTTTTGAAGAACACATGGAACACTTAAACATAGTGATATCAAAACTAGCCGAAACCAACATGACCGTAAAGCTAGTTGATCCAACTTTTGTCAAGGAGGGTTGGCTTTCTGAGTGTAAATACTAACTGCCAATGGTATCAAGACTACTCCAGATATGTTACGAGCTATCAAACATTTTCTTACGCCAAAAATGTTAAAATATTGAGAAGCTTCTTGGTTTCTACCGAGGGTATTGAGACTGCATAATGCAGCTTTTCCTTTATTGAAGAAATTTCTGACGTGGGCATGGAACACAGCCGAAATGCTAGATTTTCGAGATTTCAGTAATTTTCTTACAAGAATGTGTGTTCCAACACCCAGTGATAAATTAAGAATATTTACTCTTTACTGATGCATCCACCTTTGCATTGAAAGTAAAATCGCCACAGAAAGATGGCAAGGATGACGAGAAATTTGTAGCCACGGCGAGTAGCAGCCTTTCAGCTTCTGAAATGAACTATACAATCGCTGAACGTGAGGCTTTGGTCATAGTATGGGCATCACAAGTGTGTCGAAACCCACTGTTAGGAGAAAAGATTCTGTTATCAACGGACCATTAGGCACTAGTTTGTCTGTGTGTTGGAAAAAACTTGGTAGTCGATTAACCAGTTGGTTTATACTAATTCAGGAATACTGTATAGGAATCCGCCACATTAAGGGCGCAGTCTGCTGCAATTATTTGTATTACAAAATATAGAATTTTTTAAACTTTTATTTTCAGTTTCAGCATTTTCGAAAAATACAAATAATTTTTATTCTTTATTTTTCTGAGCATGATATTGTAGCCTGCAATGCCTTTAACCATTGTGATTTTTTTTTAGTTTGGTATATCAGTTGGTTTTAGTGTAGTCCTTAAAAAGGAAACATGCAAAATATGACTTTAACAAGCCATTACGCGAAAACTATGAGAGGTAAAAAAAATTCGTAAGAGCCAAATTTAGTCACACTTTTGTCTAATATAAGACAAAAACATCTAGTACAAATAAAAAAAATGGTAATGAAAATTGCTGCAGTCGCGTCCTTAAAAGGGTTCAGATAATTACACCGCTGATTATTTAAGCCATGTTCCCTTCGGTAGTGCCGAATTTCGTGAAATTGCTTCATCCAGCAAATAATTTTTAGTAGCATTCGTTTAAGATAAGACAAGCTTACAGATGCATCCGAAGCTTGACCAGATATTAGAAGTCTTGAAAACATTATAAGATGAAGACGCCTCTTTAAACAATGTGAAAACAAAACAAGAAGCAGTGGAACCTGGAAGCAAAGAAGATTCGTGTTTTTGTGCCAATTAAACTGGCGTTTTATTTCTCCAGAGTCAAGCACATGCTATTCTGGAGGAAACTTGGAAACTTCTACTTCCAAGCTAGTGTGCTACGGAAGTACAGTAGTGTGGCAGACCCACTTAGCCAATGCCTGAGTCATGCAGGCGCGAAGCTGTAGCCTATGAAGGGCTGAGAAGACAAGTATATTTGCGTGGCTTACAACAGCTGGTTTCGTCGGTTGTGATAAGCTGCAATATTTGCCAAAAGGCGAAACTGGCAAATTAAAAATATATAGGAGAAATGCAAATCCTGATTCCAGAGAAACCACTTGATTTGGCCTATGATGATTTGTTCGGATTTCTGCCAACGGCAAAAGTAAGCGTTAAATTATTTGTTTTAAATATAAAAAAAACACCCAAATTTTCAAGTAATAGCAAAAACAGTTTTAGCAAAGTTAAAACTGTTTATTGAAGAAGTCGGGAAGCCACATGCAATAATTTATTCCAGACCATTTCACGCAGTTCGCAAGTGAAGTATGGCAATTAGGACTTATAAAACTAAAATGTTTTACAAGTGTACACATAAAAAAAATTGTGTGGCAGATAAAAAATATTTTGCGGGTATTTACCCTGCAAAATTTATTTAATGGCTACCACAAAAAATGTTTTTCTTGAAATTCGCTAAAATACTGTGCCACCACAAAAATTGTTTTCGGTATATACAAAATAATTTTGCAGGAAAGGCTTTCCATGAAATATTTGTTTCAGTGTACATCACCCTTAACAATGTCGAGCAAAGTATGTGGTCTTAAGGTACTGTATTACGTATATAGCGTGCGGAAAAATTACGTCTTAAATGTAGGGGTGGCTTGGGGGTACTAAAATAAGTATTTTGAAGATAGGAACCATGGGTCTTTGACTTACCGTTAAGTTGTTACACGCGTCCGAAGTTACACGTCATGGATTGCCTACTTCAGGCGCGCCTTTGTTTACATCTGAACTAGCGCTGTGAGCCGTCAACACCTGTGCTTTCTTGAAGTGCCGCGCCCGCGCTGCTGCTGGCCACTGACCACGCTCCTCTCACTCTTCCTCCTTCCCTAAGAAATTTAAGCGTGTAGATCAGCTGGTGTCGGTTTGGATTAGGTCAGGTTACAGTTTTTGTCAAACCCTTTCGCAGTCTGATTGCATTGCAACAGTGCCGGACGTGACAGTTAACTTACAGTTAGCCAACTTTTGAAGTGGACGGTTATGTGATTAAATTGACGGTGTGTGAGTTAGTGGACAGTTTAATGTGGTTCATTTGGTGTAGTCTTCGCGCAACGTTGATTCATTGTTTTGAGTGCTTGTTTTTCGTGTGTTTGTGCACCTAACGAAAACCGACCCGAGTGCTACCATGGATAGGAAAGGATACACTTTTGCTGAGCTGGCGTACATGCAGCAAGCGTATGGTGCAGCTCGCGGCAACGCAGCGGAGGCGCGTAGGATGTATCAACAACAATTCCCAAACAGAAGACTTCCGAGCAAACAAATGTTTACGAATAATGACCAGCGTTCGCGAGACACCGGATCATTTGTCGGGACACGACACGACGTCGGAGCACCCAGACGTGTTCGTACTCCCGAATTTGACGAACAAGTACTTCATGAATTTGAAGAAAAGCCGACGACCAGCACAAGGAAAGTTGCTCATGATACGGGATTTGATCAACGTCTAGTTTGGAATGTTTTACACGAAAACAGTCTGCATCCATGCCGTCTTCAAAAAGTGCAGGCATTTGCGTGCAAGTGACTACCCTCTTTGGAGTCACTTTTCTAACTGGTTTTTAGGACAGAGAGTCCAAAATCCAAGATTTCCATCTCTGGACTTGTTTACGAATGAGGTCTCATTCACTCGAGAGTGAGTTTTTAATCACAATAATCATTTGTGGGACTACGAAAATCCTCATGGTACGCGCACCCGTGGACACCAGGAACGTTGTACTGTCAAATTGTGGGCGGGAATAGTGCACGATCAATTAATTGGGCCTTACATTCTCCCACCAAGGCTTAACGGTGCGAACTATTTAATTTTTCTGCAAGAGGTGCTACCAGAACTTTTGGAAGAAGTGCCGTTAAATGTGCGTCGTGAAGGTGGTTTCAGCACGATGGTTGTCCTGCCCATTTTACATTGGCAGTGCGTGCTCATCTTACAGAAGAATTTGGTGACAGGGGGATCGGCAGTGGTGGACCGGTGAGGTGGCCCTCACGGGGGGATTTATCAAAGACATTGTTTACGTGACCCCTGTTGAAAGCGAGGGAGATTTAGTAGCGCGAATGGTGGAAGCAGTACACCAAATTAGAGACACGGCCGGTGTGTTCGAACGTGTTCGCCAATCAATGTTACGTCGACGTGAACATTACCGGGATGTCGGTGGAAGAAACTTTGAACATTTATTGTAAACTTTTGCCTTTTTGTATTACAAACACCATCCCGGGTAAAACGTTTTCTTTTTTATATTTGTGCTTTTTTTATTTTTCTGCGTACTTTATGTTAATTCACGCGTCAAAAATCGGCAAGAAAGCACAGGTGTTGACGGCTCACAGCGCTGGCTCAGATGTAAACAAAGGTGCTCCTTAAAGTAGGCAATTCATGACGTGTAACTTCGGACGCGTGTAACAACTTAACGGTAAGTCAAAGGACCATGGTTCCTATCTTCAAAATTATTGTTTTAGTACCCCCAAGCAACCCTTACATTTAAGACGTGTAATTTTTCCGCATCCTGTATACTGTCATGACAAGCAGCAAGCGTGGCGAGATTATGTACCATGACCTAAGTTGTTAATGAACCACACTATACATTAATCGATAGGAGTTAATCCTGGGGAAGTTCTGTTCAGAAAGAAGACGAAGGTTACTAACAGCAAAGTTTTACCCAAACTGGATACTGAGGACGTAACAAATCGTCAACTGATAGAGGAAGCGCAGACGTTTGCAAGGAAACGATTTTATGATAGACGTCGTAAATTTTATAAATGCAACAAACTTAAGAATCCCGAAATTGCTCTTGAAAGAGCACCATGTTTCAAAATTTTGGGACAAGATGAACAGGAAGTAAATGGTCTTATAGTGATTCTTACATAATCACAACAATATTATCTAGAAATTGTTATGAACCAGTCGGAATCTCTAATGATACTCTCAGAGGTCGGTACAACATTTGTTTATTAAAACCGCATGTACAAGAATAAACTTAAGACCGTTTAGAGTCAATGTTCGAGTAGATTTGAATAGCAGTATTTACATGGCAGCGTTGCAGCAATAAATAAATAATTTGAAATAATAAAAAAAATAAAAAAAATAATTATATAAACCACCTGCAGTTTAATAGTCACCTGCGCCTTGAAGAGTGAAATGCACGTGTGGATAAATCCATAACGATTATAGCGTCCTTCCAGCAGAACTACTGAAGATTATTGATCGCGCGACAAATACTAACAAAATTACACATAAACAGTTCATCGCCACTACATACTAACCTGTAGTACGTTAGCCACAGATGTATACAGTATTTCAATTTTTTTCTATTATTTGTAGTATATTTTGAATACACACTGGCATTTATAAATGTATAAATATAGGCAGAATTACACGTTTAATAAAAATGATGTGATTTGCTTACGATAACCACCAGAAATCTCTCTTAAAATAAATAAACGGTCAATTTACTACCAACTCTGACGCGAACAAAATCTGTTTAATTTCTATTCAGAATCCGTATCGTGTATGCCATTTCTGTCTAGCTGACGTCACAGAAACCTCAGTGCTGATTGGCTTACATCTTTTGTTTTTCATGTTTCTTTTTCAACAAATGCTTGAAATTCTTCCCGAAACTGTTCGGCACCTTGCACGTCGGCACTGAGTTTTTCTTCTTGTACAGTAATTTTGCGTATTCCGTATCATTGTTTAAATCTGGTAAGCCATCCAGATGATGCGCTGAACTCTCCGTCTATACCTAAAGCTTCATGAAATAACTTTGCTTTTTCCATACACAAAGGACCTGTTATAGGTGTGCCGTCCGCTCGTTTTTGATTGGACCAACGAAGCATGGCGACATCTAAATCTTTGTATGATGAAGTTATCAAACTCTTCCGTTAAGAAAGAAAGACAATTGACTATTTTCTGAAAAACAGTTTTAGACTTTCTTATTTAGGGAGGGGTGGTACATCCCGATATCAACCCCCATTTTATTCCCCCTTTACCTCTGGCTTCGCTATTGTATTTTATACTTATCCAACAGTGCCTTTTGTAAAATGCTTCTGCCGCGCCTATGAGATTAGATTCCACGGTAACGTAACCGTTTAACGCTGTGCTTGTATACAGGAACAGGTGTTGAAGTGGAACCTCTGAAGAGTTTGGTGAACGGAAGACTATGAATAGGGGCGTAGGAATGTTTCGGAAATGGGAAGGGGGAGCATAGTGGAACACTCAACCCCTCTAATAAATCGGTTGTTCCTGTGGTTCTCCCCGGAAAAATTTAGGTTTTCAAGGTGTAAAAAGGTGCAATTTAAGCATTTTTCGTACTAGACATGCTAGATATTAAACTTGCTTAAATAGTGAATTTTTATAAAATTGTTTAGCGAAAACTTTTATAAATACCCAATAATCAATCCTGGACCCTAGCCCATGAAAATATTAAATTATATCATAAGAAAAAAACATGAACTTTACACACTTTAATTTAAGCAATAATGTACATAAATGACACATAACAAAAATATTACAGTTTGACAACATCTTTACGGTATATAAATTGTTAAAACAGCATTCGTTGCTGTTTGCGATACAAGCTACCTGTAATAATCAAGAATTTATGTAATACTATGAAGTAAACGTAAAAATATTGCAAATATTATTTCTTATCAGAAATTCCATACATGTTTTCAAATCTTCACGCTTAGGCCTACTATGTCCGTCACGAAAATGCTATGATATTAATTATAAAATAATGTGATTTCAATATTCAAGGAAATAATGTCATAAGGTTAATATCTTCGTGGTAATATACATAAACACTTCATATTTCTATGAAGTTTCTTTAGCATGTCTTATTCACTAGTACGGGGGTAATTGAGCTATTGATCATAATGTGATAACTTTGATATGTTGCTTCCCTGCAAGTCGTTCAAAGTAGAAATCATAGTAAAAACTACTCTATTAACTCACATGCCACTTTCCAGGCTCCCCGCCCTGTAATCTCAGACACCAGTACTTCTGACGCAGATAGTATACAAAGAACAAATAGTTAAACAAAAATGGAATGACGTATACCTACTTGAAAGACGTATAAAACTAGAACTAGAGATACAAGAAGCCATCACAGCCATCCGCCCCACGTCTGTTCGTTAGTTAATTATGTGATCTACAGCCAATCAGCAGCCTCCAAAAATGTTATCCGTCAGTCCATCAAAAAGTTAGCAAATTTCTAACGACGGACGAAAGCACACCCTTATAAAATCACCTTTCTGTTCACTTAGAAGGCTTCGAAGTTTGTTTATAAAATAGTTTTAACTTTAATACCGATGTTTATTTGTGGTTTAATTGGCCTAAACAATCTTCAGTTATCAAAATATTTTATATCTAGTTACTTATGAGAACCTAACTTCCTCTGCATGAAAATATTTTGTTCAGCAATTAACATCTAGGTATTTAGCGCTGGTGAGGGATGACATGATGTTAGTATGGAGCAGCACCGGAATGAAGGGTGGGTGAAATAGGAGATCTCCAAGAAAATCCGCCGACCAGCGGCATAATACGGCACGATTCCTACATGCGAAAATCCGGGGATCGACCTCGTCGGGATCGAGCCCGGCTCACCTTGTAGGAAGGCGAGTACTCTACTTAGTTAATGCACCAACCACTTCTCCCTATATAAGCTTTATAAGTTGCAGTCAGCATAATAATAATAATGAATTAAATATTTTTATTTGCGTAGGTATTGGATTTGTTTGAACTAATTTTAGGCTCGTAAAATATTTTGTAACTATTCACTTACAAGTGCTTCGATAGTATAATTTTCCTCTTTCATAAACCAACGAAGCATTATTAAACCTTGTAAATTTCATACCTACATTACAAAAAATATTGTACACTCTGCGGCATGCTAACTAGAAGATTACGTGAAACTAGTTTCACGATTTTTTGAAATTCAGCTCTAAGGAGATTTTTAAAAAAAATGTGGTATCGCTAAATTTTAATTGTTGTAATAATTTTCATATTTGAACGATACATGGTTTGTTTTGTAGACATGCATTGTAACTGTTTCTTACAGTAATATACATGTTCTAACTTTAATTTATTTTGTATAGTAGCGTGTCAACCCAGATATGCATAACATGGTTCTATACAAGCAGCGGAAATCAACTGATTTAAAGAAACGAATTAGTTTACACTGATGATCAGTGTTACGAGCTACATCTAGACGTGTATAAAAACCCTCATTGAATTTTTTGTATTATTTTTGGTTCCAGAATAGTGGCAATATTTTATTTTAAATTCAGCAAAATTTTGCAGACACAAAACAATATTAGTTGCAGTTTTTTATAAATGAATCGTGCATTGCAGAAAGGAGATGAGTCCACAAGTCAAATAAGTAGAGTTGTGACTAGGAAACCATTATTTGACCTATACTGCATTGTCCTATGGTGAAATGGAACATATCAGTATATATATATATATATATATATATATATATATATATATATATATATATATATATATATATATATATATATATATATCACAATTACAGTGCACTTTGAGAAATTAAATCGCGGTTTCTTAATTTTTAAAAATAACAGAATTAATCAGTTTTATTTTATTATTTATGAAGTGAATTTTTGTGACTCATCCCCTTTCTGCAATGCACGATTCAAATATCTTGACGTAACCTGTAACACTGTTCTTCGTCGTGAATTACTTAATTTCTCTAAGTCAGATGGTTTTCGTTTCTTGTATAAAACAGTTTTATGCACATTTTGGCTTTGCCCTACTTCTACGAAATAACTATGAAATCTAGAACATTTTCATTGAAATAAAAAATAGTCACATGTGTCTGCAGGGAACCTCTGCACCCTTCCTCAATCTTCTGTATCTCGTAGACGTGTTGATATATTGAGATGATTTCTGAAGAGGACTCAAACTTACGTAAGTATCTAATAAACTATGTCATGATTTTCAAAATTCTACGGTTTAAGGGGTGAAAAGATGGAAAATGTTAAAGATATCCCGAAAATTAGATATGACTACGGATAAATAATTTTTAAGTTATTAAATTTTGTCGTCCTGATACATATACCTCTTTGTGCACAGGTCTGTATATAAACATTTTCTTTTTAACAATTCTGACGAATTATCTTGCAGTAGTTGTTAGGGACACTGGTAGAAGGTTTAACGTTCGAATCCCGTGTAAGGAACGGCGACGGGGACCTCCTGTGCTATTATAAACGCACATATTAGTGCCAGCTGCAGAATAGTTAATTTTCTATCGAAGTGTACAACAATGTGGTTAAATGTTAAAAGAATAACGGATGCAGTCGCTACGCGGACAATTGAGTTGAGATGTTTGGACAGCTCTTAAAAGTTAAGGTTTCAAGCAACGCTGACGTATGGCATGAGATGGACATGGATCAGCATCTGGAATGAAGGGCCGAGAAAACGGGCTATCCCTGAGAAAAGTAATAGAACTGCGGCATCGTACAGGCACGATTATCACATGTGAAATTCGGTTGACAGTGGCGAGAATCAAATCCAGATTATAGGTGATTCGGAATAAAGTGAGCACTCAAATAAGCCCTGATTAATTTCTATTTTCTGCCAGTTTATATCTTTCCGCTGCATGTAAACATAAACATTGCCACGTGCTTTTCTTTACATAGTCTTGTACAATGTTTACATTTACATTACACTGCTCCGATAAATTTTAGCTACAATATGTACTCATTAAATGCACGGGTGTTGAATATGTGCTATACTCAGTAATAATCTTA
>PNEQ01062090.1:0-15860 GCA_003012365.1 Medauroidea extradentata | reverse complement strand
AGATATAAAAGTCACCTCAACTATTTCTGGGCGAGCACTCGCAATGTTAATGGCCTGTGTCTGTTAAATTGTGTCAAAAGAAAGATTACATAAAAGAAAGAAAATGCCAATATTATGATTTTTATTTATTTATTCATCTGTGGTTGATTAACCTCACTGCTATCCGGGCATTAATCTAATAGGCACCGCCTCTACATCACCTCGCTGTGTTTTTGCTTTGCTTTTGCCGGCTAACTACTTGTAATAGCAACGGAGGAGGGTTACGTCCAACATCTATATAAACAAACAACATACATAGAAGAAGCACCCGTTACATTCTGGCGTCCCCGGAACAGGGACGTCTAGATAATAACAACACTGCATCGTAGACGTACTAGAGCAGAGACCCATTACATTCTGACCGCCCGAACAGGGACATCTAGATAATAACAGCACGCGACGGCGAGAAGCAGCACCATCACATTCTGTCGCCGCGAACAGGAACGACGTAACCTCCAACACATCTAAATAACAACAACGTAGAGCAGGCCCCGTCACATTCTGGCGTCCCCGAACAGGGACATCTAGACATCAACAACACGGCGACGTAGACGTACTAGTAGCGGAAGCGGACCCATTACATTCTGGCGTCCCCGAACAGGGACATCTAGATAACTAACAACACGGCGACGTGACGACGCGATGCAGGGACCCGTTACAACACGCTTGGTGCACGAGCACGCCAAATTAACTTGTAATGTTCACAATGGATAGAGAAAAAAAAGTTCAAAGATTCACGTTTTGGCTATTACAGTAGAGCTCCGATTTAATGAACTTGGGAATAACGAAAACAGCTATTTAAATAAAGGATTTTTAGGAACCATCAAAAAATTACAAAAAAAAGGTATGAAATAACTAAGTAACTTCGAAAAAAATATACTATACAGTGTAGTATAAGTATATTAAAAATATGTATACTGGTCGCAGTAAACCTATTAACTTTTCTCCATAGATAGTGTTAAACCATCCGTTGATAAACAAATAAAAAAATTAAATTTTGAAAAAAGTTAAAATTTGTTTTGTAGTGGGAATGACTTTGATCTGAGCATGCGCGGCCGGGCGGGCAACGCTGTGTTGCGTAACAAACATGTGCTTAGATCCTTATCCTGGTGCCTGACAAGTGAACGAGCATCTAGATACCCAGTCCACACAGCACGGCAGCGGACAGCACGGGTACTAATTCACAGATAGTGTTTCGCGTCTCCGTCAGAATGTGTTACCGTGCAGAGTGCTTTACCGAATACAGTGCCTTCAAAACAGTTAGTGGTGTATTTTAGCTGCGGGAAAACACAGATATATGACACAATAAAAAATAAAGACACAATTCTTGAAGAGTTATTTAAGAGGACAGCAGAACAAGTTAAATGAATAAATGTGAGGTCATAAAGCCAACAAATGAAGACTTTACTTACACGGTAATGTAAAAGACGTGGCTTTCACACAGTACAGAATAGTATTTCATTGTAAAATAAAAGATTCATAATTATGTTCATGAACAATTTTGATGACCTAGGTCACTAAAATCACAAACTTTTGTAATGTACATTTTATTATTAAAAAAATATTTCTTGCCTGCTACTTCACCTGTATAAAAGGAAATCTGCCGAAACTGAAAAAATTGCTGCCTTCCATTGAATTCAGTTTTTTACAGGTTTTACTGTACTACGTAAAGTATTTAAAGTTATATTGCGTCATCACACGAATGGTCCGTGCTTATACTGAGTTAATTTACCCCACTGCTTGAGTGCATACAAACTGTACATTTAACACAATGTAAACAAACATTTTAGTTCAAACGTAGGTCCTACTTTGCCTAAACACGGTGAATTGTCTCAAATGATGATGACAATGATAATAATATTACAGTATTCACTTTCAATTGGGCACCACACAGTGGGAAGCTGTAACCTTCCCGTCAATTACCGCATTCACTCGCATAATGGCCACAACCATTATTTTAAAAGGCTTAAAGAAGTATTTAAAAACTTGAATTATGGCCGCACCCCATCATCTTTTTCAACAGGGGACACAAGGCAGTAAAACTCTGTTAAGAAGTTTAGCAAGGGACAAGGTTTTGCGTTCGCTTTCGGCGAGAAAACGTCTTAGCCAGAACTATTAAAATGTGGAGTTTGCAAAACCCGACCATTGCAAACGTCCATCAATTGGACGTGCGGCGCACAGACATGCACACCTATATCCTCCATATTTTGTGCTTACAAGACGTGGTGGAAGAACAGAGTATCTAGGTACCAGTCTGCATAGCACGCGCATCTATATCCTCTGTGTTTCGTGCCTACAAGATTTAACGGACGAACTAAGCGTCTTGGCACCAGTCTGCACGATGTACACATCAAGATCCTCTGTAATTCGTGCTTACAATGGTCACACTATGGATGAGTAAATACAGAAAAAAAGGTGTACATTTAAGTTATATTTTACAACAAAAAAATTTAAAGGTTGTTTTTTTAAAACACCTCATAATGGCTGCACCCTATTTTTTGTGCCTAAAACTTGGTAAAAAATATTCTGTGATTACAAGAGTGAATACAGTACTTTATAAGTTGTCTCTCCATGTTTTTTCCGGTAAAGGCATGCATTTATGAACTTAACGACACCAAAATATTGCTGGAGCAAATTTATAAACTGAGGGCACACAGTAATCTCAGTTAGTGGTATTAATAACCACAAATGCAATAAACAATGTTTATTTACCCTGCAGAACTAGTATGGCTAGTAAATTTTTTCACCGGCCAGGTACTACAAGAAAGAACTGACAATGTGCAGACCCATGACAAGATGAGTAAAAGGAAGAGCGAACGTCCTTCGCAGGTGTCGATGACTTCACCATTGAAGCTACTAGGCACATTATTTACAGAATGCTCGATAATGGAATATATGACTAGTTAAAGTGAAAAAAAATTTTAAAAATTAAAAATCAAACATGTCGGTAATACAGTACTACAGTACACCTAGTACATATTTAGGCACTACACTAAGTAAAAAATATTAAAATTAGTAGTAACAATAACAATAATAATAATTTCACTTGCAATTGGACAACTGCCTGGTGGAAGCTGCTACCTCCTCAATCACTTACCACACCCCTCCTAAACTTTACAACCCACTTACCTACTTTCACCAACTCCTCTGAAAGAAAATTCCACTCCCTCACCACCCATCCTAAGCACAAGACTTATCTTATGTTTAAGTACACAAATTATTAAAACAATTAAAATTTTTGGTGAATTCCCCCATTAATACAAACATGAAGGGACCTAAATATGTGCAATTTGTAATAATATGGTTTATAACAACAACATTAATAAATATTTGACAGGTGGTGTAATGACTACAGCAGAAGTGATATTTACACAATGTCACAGCTGTACTGGAACACTGAAGCCACAATGGCCATACAGGGAAATTATTTTGCACATCCTCATAAACATGTTAAGGGAGACCTCTGTGTATATTTTTTTTCCTTTTGATATGAAAACTTGATATTCTGTATTCCCTCTTTACGAGAGCCCATTACTCACAGATTTTAGGACCAGGTTGCAGCAAGAAGATCTTCAAATATGTATAGCTTTCACTTGTATGTGAATACACATAGGGTTACTCTAAAATGAAGCAAGAAGGAATTTTGGACAGCATTTAAAAAAAAGTAGGCAAGGTGGTGAGTTTGTAGTAGTGTCGGAATGGAGGAGTGGGAGAAGAGGGGATATCTCCGAGAAATACTAGCCGACCAACGGCATCGTCTGGCATCATTCTCACACTAGAAAATCTGGGCCGACCCTGTCAGGAATGAAGCCAGGATCGTCTTGATAGGATGCGACATCCTAGCTACTGAATCAACAGCAGCCACAGTTATTCTTAAGAGAGAGAGAGGGATGTACTAGCGCACAAACTGCCAACAGGGTGCGTCGTGTCAGAGGGGACACCTTACACTCACTGTCGAAGTGCTGTGCTTGCTCCATGAGGAACTGGCTGCCCTGCTCCCATTGCCGCTCCAGTAGCTGCTCCAAGTTCTGAGGGATGTTGCCAGCGGCCACAGACGAGTTACTGCCACCGCCGTTGGTCCCCGCTCCGTTGTTGCCTCCCCCACCACCGTTCCCTCCTGTGCTGGCCGTGGGGGTGGTCGCACTGCTGCCGCCCGGCTGCTGGTTGCTGGTATTCCCTCTCACCTGCACATCAACACATACTATGTGACGCTGGTCTCTAGGTTTCATTACCATGAGAAAAATGACAGTGAAACTAGCACATACGGACAAGCAACTAGATTTTTACTACCACACATTTTCCTATCGCTACCCAAATTAAATTGTACACCTACACTACACAAATTAAACAGTAACATTTCTGGGGAAAAAAAAAAAAAAAAAAAAAACCAAGAAATTTCTACCTTATTATAGAGCACAGTTCTTGGCAATGATTTTGAAAAGTTAATGTCTTCGTAAATTTGCAAACAGGCTAAATTCAACTTCATAAAACAAATTCTGTACTCTTACATAAAGATTTTTTACTCCTACATTTCATTTCATGCCTAAGAAAAGAAACATCTTAACACAAATTTCCTTTCCATACATTTCCTTCCCTGCAAGTTTAACAATTCATACTAGCTGCTTATTATGTATATGATGCATGGTTTAATACGATACTTGCAAACTCCCTCATTACTGCAATTTATAAAGAAGAGTAAAACACTTTTATGCAATTTCCAGTTGACCACTGGCATTGCTTTTACTGAGTGAAAACACAGCAAAATATTGCTCATTAGTCGTGGGGAAAAAAACTTGCACATACTCCAAAAATTGACGCTAGTTTTTTTGTAACACAGATTCAAGCACAATAAGCAAGGGCACATTAAAATGAAATATTTTATAGACATTGCATTTCCTGGCTGATTGTAATCAGCAATGAATTGTAAGCAAAAAAATTTGAAATGTTATTACCTAAAACTTAAAAATATAAGTAGCTACCATAAAATATCTAAAACAAGAATAGTATCAGTAACGATATGCATTGAAACTTTAATAAATACCCATATATATATGTAAATATATTTTTAAAAAACCTGAAACATACCCACACCCCCATCCCCACCAGCACGCATGCACACACACATGCATTCACATACATACACATACACGCACAAGATTTTGCCAAGAATAGCAACTTGCAACAAATTTACATTAAAATAACGAATACAGTAAATCAAAGGAATAGGTAGTTAGTTTACAAAATAGAAAAACCAATATAATGTGTACGCAATGTTGCAACCTATTCTCGCCTTCAGGCCAAACAAATGTGAAAACTAGGCGAAGGGGGGAGGGGTGGGATAAAGGGGTTTTCTGTGTGTGTATGACTGTTTTATATTATGATGAAAGTTTATATTTAATTCATTTTTTAAAATGTTAATGCTTGGTTAACAAAAGTCAATTCTATTGTTTCTTCCAGGAGAAATATTTCTCAAGTGAAACAGCAAACCTAATCAACGGAAATATGGCCAATTATTACAAGCAATAGAAATGGTTTTGAAAGAAATTGAATTAAAAAAATATAGGTATCTTTAACAAACTGAGGAAAACCAATCTGTTCCATAAACTAACAGCAGAACCTCTAAATATAGCTTTTAAGGGAAATGGAAAAAATAATTCTAATACGGACATTCTATGAACGTGGACTGGGCGTGCAGGTAATTACAATATTGGACCCCAGGAAGTGAACTACAGATTCAGACTTTCAATCCACCTGAGCTCCACAGATAAAGGTTCCACAATGTACAATAGCGCACACTTAATTCACTCAAAGATTAAAGATCACACACAGTATGTATGCATACGTACAATACCTGTCTCATCATTTTTTTTAGTTGTTTAGCTATCACTTGAAGACTACTAGTACTACTGTTGCATTTTTTACAATATTACTATTTTACAATAGCGACGTCATTAATTACCAATCTTTATTTAGGTCACTACTCCTGTTGTGAGATTCACTCAATGAATTCCCAAGCCAATATTTGTACACATCATTCTGATTTCCAATGGAACATTAACTCCATACAAATCTAGTATCTAATCTAAAAGTGGTGATGCCGCAGTTTTACAATAATAGTATCTACTAGCTGCAAGAAATTTTACTGAACTGATACCCATAATTAATTACATTTCAGTAAAATAACATTGTAATTATGTACAGAATATCCCAAGTAAACATGCCTCATATTTTCTAAATATGTATGTAAATAGATCACTGCAACCATAATATTACACAAAAATTTGTTTAGAACTATGTTATCTAAAAATCAGTTCCACATAGGAACATATTTTCTGCCCACTAAAAAAGTCGTAATCTTCACATTCATTTGGTACGTTTTACGCCAAAATAATGTTTTCTATCATTTAACTAAACACTCGTGAGGATAAGATAGTGAAAATAAGAGTAGGAAAGAAGGGAACAAGAAAGGATAAAAATAAAGACCTTTAAACTCAAATTACGAAGAGAAAGTTCAGATTTATTATCTGTAGAAAATACAATAGTTTAAAGTGCACAAAAGCAGAAGTGCTCAAGAAAAATTGTATGCATTACACAAAGCAAACAACATTCACTATCAAAACACAACTAACTACAACAACAAATTCATTACATGTATGTATAACAAGACAACAATTTTGCCAGCACCAAAACCAAAACAACAAAAAATGTTTTGCCACTGAATTTAATATTCAAACACCACTGATATATGTACGTAGACCCTAAAAACACATACTTTTCTGAATACACAGTCGAAACACAAGGTACAGAAGTTGCAATCACATAAGAAATTCACTTTTACAAATTTAGTACAATGCATGCTAGTCGTATGAGAAATGACGTATTAGGTAAATGTAATTTGTTAACTTGACCCTGGTTTTTACCTTCTACATTTTGAGAAAAACATATTTATTCAAAATACGCACCAACTACCTACATTCTGTTTATAAATATGTGACTTATAAGAACCTAGGGTATACACACCAATGACACGTTCCTGTTTCCCATTTATTTTTGAATAAATACATGAAAAGGAGGAAAGACTACTAGGTATTCTCAGAGTCAGACATAACTGTTAAATCTTTACCATTTTCTCATAGTGAATATAATGTGTTCATTTTTATAAGTGAACCATAAAACATAGAATAACAGATGAAAGCCACATTCTGAAGTGTGACAACACAAAGACTCGCACACCTATCGAGCACCCTACATATAGACACAAGGGATAGGTAAGTTAACAAGCGTCTGTCTAGATACCTTCCTACACACTGATCACTCTATAAAACAGCAGACAAGAACTATTACCTGAGTGGAGTTTATCATAAATGTTGCATTATTTTTACAATATAGTCTGTATACAGTAGTAGAAGTTCGTCCGATTTTGTCACTTCTCTTCTGAGGAGAATACAGTATCTGTAAACCAGATAGGAAAGTAATTTCCCAGGAAGCCTGACATGAAAAGTAAACCCAACGGTGCCTCCATGCATTTTTCTCAGAAAATACCGTAAAATCCCTTAATAACAACCACCTCTCTATAACAACCCTTTCCTCACGAACTGTGGAGTTATAAAATAGGGGTTTTACTTTACAGTTAAACCTTTTTATAAATACCGCACCTATGCAGGATGTTGTAAAATTCCATGTCAACATTCTAGGGAAAGAATCCTCACGTGTAGAGGAACAAAAAGTGTTATATGAACACAGGTCCAAAAATGCACCATTTCTGCACTACAGTTGGCATACATGAGGTATGGTTGATAGCACGCTGGCAGGATCATGTTGCTATGGGACGTCATTACAGCAGTACATAACATGATACTATGCCACACACTACACCAGTAACACACCGACAGTAGGAACAACTGTGACACAGCAACATGATCCTGCCAGCGTGCTATCAACCATACCTCATGTATTGCCAACTGTAGGGCAGAAACTGTGCATTTTTGGACTTATGTTCATTTGACACTTTTTGTTCCTCTACATATGAGGATTGTTTCCCTAGAATATTGACATGGAATTTTTAAACATTCTGTATAAAGACACTATTTTAGGTAACAGTGAGGGGTCTTTATAGAGAGGTTTCACTGTAAATGTCTAAATCAGGTAAACAAACTTGTACACTGGAGTACACACAGTATACCAATTTGTTTCCATATTGTGATTATGTCACAATTCTCTACAAACCGACTTCAATGATTATTGCACAGTGGCACATTGTATTCTGTGATTCTGAATAGCTGATTTAACCAAAAGATCAAAATGTGCCTATTTTTAAACAGATATGTACTCTACTAGGAAAAATTTTATCAACATCTCACGAACGGTTGAATGTACAATTAAGTAATGAAGTTGACTTAAAACTTGTATCTGCTGAATATTCATGTATGTACAAATGTACCTAACGTACTCTCACAATGCTCAAAAACCAAACCTAACAAGGTAATAAAATTTCACGTAATAGTACTTAGATTTAAAACTTGCAAGCAACACAACAGACAACAACAAAACTCTTTCTTTCTTTAAAACAATAACTCACAGCAGCACAACATTTTCAAAATGAGACACAGTAACAAAGCTATTAAGAAAATAAATATGATAACCTATTAGATTAAAAATTACACACACATAGCAAAACAAGCAAAATAATTAACTTACCATCACCGAAATTATAAACAATGACTGACAAGGACAGACAAAAGCCACTAGAAAACTAATAGCATATTAAAATTAAAGATACTCAACAAAGTAACTCGTGCAGTACTGAGTAGCTTGACATAAGTTGACACATGTAACTATCATAACTTAGTACCCTGCAGGTACTTGTGTAATTTTAATTTTAAAATGTAATAAAAAAATTAAAAACATAATGAAACAAGCCTGAAGCCAGAACCACTTCAAGGCTTAAACGCTGACATTACTCAACAGTACCTAATACAATTACAACTCATATTTCATTATAACACATATTTCATTACACTATAAAAGAATATTAATCCAAGCAATTGCAATCAAAAATATACTATATGCAGAAGAAAAACAGGCAGTAAAATGCACGTATTACAATACAGATTGTCCTGCAAGTCCAGTCTCATAGGAAAATACCTACAAAAGGGTCAAATATGGAACAATGCAGTGTGTTGACGCACGATAACGGAGGTGTGTCCACCTCTATGTGCCATTACGACAAATGTTAAAACTGATGACCGCAATGAGTTGTGGATGCAATGTTGTTAATAACTTTGTACAATATATATCGTGGCCGGTATGATGGAGCAGCCTGCAGCAGTGATGATATTTTTTTCAGTTCGCCGGGAGACTGTCGGCATGTCATATAAACAACAAAAGTGCTCCCACAAAAAAAATTACCAGATGACACGGGATCTAAGCAGCTGATCCAACATCCGCCCTGTGGTGTCTCAAACTGCCGTCGCACCTGAATGCCGAAACACACCTATCTTGTCCCCTCCCATTACACTTTGATTCCTATGCACCTTAAAACATCATGAATTATGAGGAGAAGAGATATTGGAATTCAGACTTTTGGTGACCCCTGAAAGATCACCCACACAGTTGGAATAATATGAGATGAGTATGAAACATCAGTGGGATACACGGGTGAGGGAAACCGGAGTATCCTGAGAAGAAACACATGGTTCAGAATATTTTGACATTTCCTACAAGCAAAAATCTGAAGTGATCCTGCAGGAAATGAATCACAGTCGCTAGTGATGGTCCAATATGAAAATACTGTAAACATGATATCTAATAAATCAAATGAAATCCTATCCAATACTCCAATCCAATAAAGAAAAGAACCCCAAAATATTTTTTGTTACAGTAAAATCGTGAAAAATGTTTTAAAACTTTATTCTTCAATGTAATTGTAAAAGAATACGAAATTCCATATACAGTACAGTTAATCTTCCATCTATTTTCTTTATGGTGAATTGTGAACATTCCTATTTTCCAACCAATGTGTCCAAGTTTCTATTAAAAATTATTACGCTCCACACAATCACATTACAGTGCAACCTCATTTAACAATCTTTCAGTTTTTGGAAGACATTTGTACATAAAAAAAAAAATAGATTCCCTTACAGATCTTCCGAGATACAATACAATCTGCTGTAAAATATTTAATAAAACAATTTCTAATGTGTAGGATCTAAGGAAAATTTCATACATACAAACCTGAAGGGACCAAAATTATTTTAGTTTTGTAATAAAGAGTTTGCAATATCAGGCATTTACGAAAACTTAAAAAGCTTGTAAACATGTTTTATGCTGTTTATCCCTGAAATACAAATGCTGTATTTATCTGAATATAAGACTACCCTTTAAATTTGCACTACGGTACTTGTATAATATTTATTTTGCCACAAATCCTTATTACCAGGTCGAAAGAATAAACTCAAAAACCAAACATGAAATTAATTTTAATGCATATACGCCTAAGTAAAGTAAGAAAAAAACTAACCTGTCACCAAAGCAATTTATTTACCAAAGTCTTGACCTGTGTATAGTTTCGGTTGGAGCAGGAATGTTATGCATTTTTTCATGCATAACCACCATTAGTTCATCTCTCGGTTTAACGACTCTCAAGGGACTGAAAAAAATCTTCCTTAAATTGAAGGAATTCTTAAACTGAATGATAAAAGTGTGTTGGGACTGTAGACGGGACCAAAAAATACAGTTGTTAAAGTGAAAGAATCTTTAAACTGGAAGACCTTAAACTGAGAGATCACTGTAATAAACAATGGGGTTCAGAATCACGTAAAGAGACTTGTAAAACATTTTTTAAACCCTGATTTTTAGCTCTGAAAGTACCGACTTTTAAGTTTGAAACCATTATTTTTTGGTACTTGAATACACTGAAAAATTCATATCCCTACATATGGGCCTGCGTGTTAGTACGCTGTCATATACAGTAATTTGAAATAAGTTTTAAATACTGTTGCTTGTTAATAGTCATTTAGGAACAGAAAGTATTGTTACTTGTTTGTAGGTAGTAGGGGAAGAAAAAGAAATAAAAATAGATTATGCATGCTGTTGGCACTCAGGCAGTTCATCCCGTTCATCCCTTACCGTTCACACACTCCCCCCCCCCCCCTCAATCAAATTTTCCCTCCAGTAAGTTACTGTAATCACACTTGTCTCTTGCTCCTCCTTTCCCGCCTTTAGAGTGTCGCCACGCTTGCGCTTTCAAGTTTCGAGTGACATTTTGCAAGCCATTTGGTGGAAGGAATTGAACAAAGCGGGGAGTTACGTATAACACAAAAGAACAAACGTGAACAGATACCAGGCAAAATAGCAGACGAAAGCACAGCGAGGGCGACGAGTGCATAGTACCGTACACATTGCACGAAACACCGCTCACGTATAATGATGCATTATTGTATCAGATGATATTTCTCACATAGCATTTTACTGAAGGCAAATGCATGGTGAAACCCGTACTTGAGGGCGACCCTTATAATGAAAAAAGTTAATTTTTAAGCTGAAAATAAAGGTGTAATTCTTATGTGAGGGCGACCCTTTTGTTGGGTAATACAGTATATGTACTAAAAACTACTTGCAGTTTCATTCAATTAACATCATTACGTATTTAATGACTGTAATGTGATACCTTGCATTCTCACATGTTAGAAATTGGCGTGGTATCATGAGACAAAAACTGCATAGGTCTACACACAAATGAAAAGCACATAAAATTAAAACACTGCACTCATGTGGACAGACTAATAACATTCACATTCAACAAACAAAATACATGACGAAGTTACGCTGGCCAAGCCTGGCTGTGTGAAAAGTGTGTTGTCCATTTGTGTATAGTGTTCTCCCACGTGCAAATACTGTTTCTGTAAGTACTTGTTTCCCACCTTTTCTTTGTTTTCATTATTATCATCATCATTATCATCGGCTTAATTTATTTATTGAACTAAAATTAAAATTTCTCGTAACTACTTAGGATCGAATCCCTACGTTTTCAGTTTAGTAGTTAAAAAACAATAGCCAGATTATTTAAATGTCTTACTTGCAAAAGCCAAAATCATCGTCAGCCGAAACTTTTCATGCCTAGTTTTAATCAAGGCCTAGCTTTCAAAATAGATCTCACTGAGCAGTTCCAAGTTATCTAGTTTCAAGCTGCGACGTTGGTCAATGAGAATGTTCTTATTTGTAGTTAGAAATAAATCTTTCACTGTCTTAAAGATACAGTGAATGGATAAATACAGTATTGCAACAGTTTAATACTGTATGCATATTAGATAAATTATTTAATTTTCAAGGTAAAACATAGCCAAAGATGTTAGGTCTATTTTTAATTTTGTTCCGTTAACAAATACAAATGAAATAATCTAATGAAAACAAGATAAATCGGTGCAAAATTAGTAGGCCTAACCAATTTTATACATCACTAGTAGAATATTTTCATGCCATGAAATGGTTACATTACTTAACTACTAGTTAATTGATAATTCTAACCTTTAATGAATTCATTCCTAAATTCTTTAACGTAGACATTATCTAGTTTGTACAATGGTATGCTTGCATTCAAATATGTTTCTATTACTCGCATCTCCAGGTATTGTGCAGATTTTTTTTTCTCTCAACACTGCTGAAGTATGTTGTGATTGAAGTTTGAAGTTTTGCATTGGGACACCCATCTCTTTCGGCAGCCACATGCTTCCCTGATTTAGGTGTTTGTCCACCGAATCCTTCTGTTTCCATGCAACTTGGCAGTTGCAGAATTTGCACATTACCGTACGGATATCGCCGACTTCTGTACTATAAAATCCCCTTTTTTTTAAAACTGGAATGCTCTGTCTCTGGCACAAAGTTTACTATTCCGCATATTGTAAACACTACAAAGTTTATTTCAAATCACAGTTGAAAAATTAATACTTAAAAAACATTCCCAAATTAAATACTAAACGTATATATTTATACTCGTATATTTTCCTAAATAAATATTTATGTACGTTCGTGAGTCAAAGACGTAACAAGAGCAAAAATAGGCAGCGTGATCTCACAGTCTTGTGAAACAGTAAGGCAAGCAACCAGCGCCATCTCTTGAGTAACAACGTAATCTTCAGTATGGATTGTTCGGTTACGTAAACAGTTGAACTACAATGTAGATGGAAATTATATGCGCATTCGCCACCAGTCCATCAATCTTTGGTTGTATTATGATCTTTGTTTACCGTAGCAAGTAGACGCAAACTTCTTGTTTTTTTGTAAGTAAACTTAGATACATAAAAGTTTAGTTATTTGCGGTGTTGGATCAATGTAATAACGAAAAGTAAAATGATAATATTGATGTGGGTGACTAACTAATATAATAAATGCAATATTTGCGGAAAAATTTGCGGATTTCGTTTGGTCTTGATACATTTTTGTGAGAAATTCTGAAATTCGTGTTCCGTTATGAGTTTCTTGCGAATTCGCGAGCGCAAAAAATTCCTAGCCCTACCTATACGATTGTTGATTTTTTCGTGGCGTCATAAGTTGTGACAGGAGATTGTTATTTTATAATTTTATGAATGCAGCTACTTAAAATAACTGAAGTATTGATCATCTGTAATACCTTAAAAGAGTTTAGTACTTTTAAAGCGGAAACCAGTAATAGTTACAATTAAAATTATTGCCTCAGCAACTGAATAGATGTAAAGTTTAAAGCTAGTGAAACGACAACAGCACGCCGCAACATACCTACCGTACTGGCAACACTGCACAGTGGCTCCCACTGTGGCTTTTCCTCTCAACACACTTCTCTTCCAGTTTCTTTGTCACAGCGCACACATTCTTATCTGTCTCCCCTCATCCTCCCCTTCCCGACCTGTACAGTCAGCCCGCAGCCGGTAGTCAGCCACTCCATCCACCCGTGACTTTGAGACATGCTATTGACACTCGCTAGCTGTACGCTGCCAGCCCGGCTGGCACCACTACCAGTAAATCATTCAAATGCTCTGTTAAATAACTATACACAACTCATACAACTTTATTTTAAGACAAAGGTTAACACATTTTTAAAAACCTTCAGTTAGTTTGCTTAAATGAATTAATTTTTTTGTCTAGGCTACAATTAAAAAATCACATTTAAAGTTCGCACCCTGCATTTTTGGCAATTGAAATTAGCAAGAAATGTGTGACCCATGCACAGGTAAATACGGTATTTACTGCATCAGTGACCAACATAAAAAGATTTATTTATTTAAGCGATAAGTCATCAAGGTTAGCCACATAAAACAACACGTGTCTAGGAATTACGAACTTACCACCAAGTTTAATTATTTTATTTAACACATTCCAAAACTTGTTGCTATTGCTATTAAGATGTTACAAGAAAACCTTTTATGCCAATTTATTATTATTGTCATAACAGATTGTAAAGTTCCTTAAAAATATGTACGGCAGCTTAAGTTGCTGTGGTCTCCCAGTTGCAAAAATATTGTCTCGTGAAAGACGTAAAACTTACAATACCCTACCCAATCAATAAAGTAAATATACCTACCCAATACAAGTATGTTATCAAAATAAATAAATAAAAGCGATAGAAACGATATTTAAAGAAAATAATTTGTTCTCGATTATTGATTCTTTTGATACCAGCAAGAATCTGGGAAATCGAGGAATCAAAGGATGAAAAACCCATCCTTATGAAAAAATTTTTAACGAGAACATCCTAAAAATGACGCCATATTAGTTATTCCCATAGAAGCGAACGTGCCTCGAGTTATGGAACAACATTATACCATATTTGCCGGCATATAAGACGACAATTTTTACATATTTTCGGCCCTCAAAAATTGATACTCGTCTTATATGAGGGTGCAAAAATTTTTGGTAGCCAAAAATCATTTGAATGCTAAGCTATAAACTGTGGAGTTGTATGGTGTTGCAAGGAATTGCGTTTTTCGTCACAAATGAAAACGAGTGCCCCGTTTATTTTAATAAAATTTACGGGACACTTCCTCGCAGCGAAGCGGCGATCGAAGAGAGCGCGTGCCCAGATACTTTGTCTCGCCAACCTACAACTCTCTGGCGGAGAAAACAAGGATCTAGGTAACGTACCAAACACATTCATGTGTCTACTGTCTAGTGCTAGGCTGGCAGACAACAGCGCACAGGAATGCAATGACCTTGCAAGCAGCTGTTGTTGCCCGGCGTTGCCATGTAGTGCGCAGCGTGCCCAGTCCCGCGTTGCCAAGTCGCGCACAACTGCCGGCAACTAATGATGCCGGCATGGGTCGCCGGCCGCCGACGTGCATTTACTTGGCTTATGGGCACCCGGAGGGCAGTAATAGCCAATGTTTATATGACGGTAATAAATTCATTGAAAATATTTAAACTAAATTTTTATGTTTCTGGGAAAGGAAAAAAATATTTTTCTGTCAGGAATTTCAAAATGAAAAATTACTTTTTTTCAAGATTTTGTACCTTCAAAACCATGACTCGTCTTATATGTGGGGTCGTCCTATATGCCGACAAATATGGTGTGTTCATGTGCGCTTGAAGGCGCACTGGAACAAAACCTACGTGTTCAAGCATAAAGAAAGAAACACACTCGTGATTACAAGACTCTGTGGTGCTAAGGCAGAACCCAATATGTCACAAAAAATCGAATTTTACGTTTTAATGTCAATATGTACTTTATATTGTGAAGTTTACGATGCCAAAACCAGATATGGAAAATAAAAAAATGTAACGGATTTTTTTAGTGAAAACGAATTCCAATATGTTCATTTATTTGAATTTGATCTGCGGCAAAACCCAATATG
>PNEQ01062089.1:0-15859 GCA_003012365.1 Medauroidea extradentata | reverse complement strand
ATACACGGCTGACATTCCACAAACAGAAACTAATATTCAAATGTATGCCGACGACACAGCAGTAATTAAACAACATGCAAACTTAAGATATGCCTTAATAGCGATGCAAAGACAACTAACAACCCTAGAACAGTGGTACACTAAATGGCGAATTAAAATAAACCCAGCCAAATCTAACACATTAATTATCACTAAAAAAAGCACACAACCAATCACGCAATTAAAGCTTTTTAACCAAAACATCCCATACACAAAAACGGCTATATACCTAGGTATAACATTAGACCGAACTTTAACCTGGGGCCCACACATTACAGATATCTGCGGAGCAGCGATAGATAGGTTAAGAGAACTATACACACTATTTAAAGCACCCAACTTCCCGAGAAACAAAAAATTACTTCTATGCAAACAAGTAATCCTACCGGCGGTGCTATATGGATGTGAAGTGTAGGGCCAAGCCTCCAACAGTAATTTATTAAAAGTTCAATGAATACAAAACAAATATCTTAGAGTAATTTCAGACCAAGGCAGACACACATCCAATGAAACTATACACCGATTGCTCAGAACTACATACATCGCGGAAGTCATCCGGGGAAAGAATAATAACCACTACAACACTTTAATGCATCATGACAATCCAAATATTAATATTTTAGGAAATTATAACCCCGCAGAGCACAGAAAATACAAAAAACCTAAACTATGATTCTTGATACACCAGTCACGAAAGCCAGTAGTGCAAGGGCCTGGCCGGCCCATCGGGGCGCAGCTGCTGGGCGCTGATTGGCCGGCCGATCAGGGCGAGAGGGATGCTAAACAAAACTGTTCATCCCGGCCGCGCAGTGCACATTCAAGCAACACGCCGCACTGTCTACACATAACATGTTGGCTGTGTAGGGACGTGAGTAAGGGGTCAGCCCCAGCCTCGCTCGCGAACCAGGCCAAGGAAATGCACACCAGTCCATGGCAGGGAGGAGAGGGGCACTGTACATACATGTAGTTTATTTAAAATATTTATAAAAACAAAAAAATAAAAAATATAAAAATATAAAAAAATTAAATAAATAAAAAGAAAATTAAAAATAAGACTTATGTTACTCTACAGGGACACGATACACAACTGTCTTAGTTAATAATTAGAAATATTTTGCTTAATCTTAGAAGTAGGCCTACTATTTGTGATATAATTTAATTTGTACCTTTCCAACAGGAAGTTTTTTTCTCTTTCTTTTTAATTGACTAAGCTTTTCAAGCTGCTCACTTTCCTAGTAGGTAACTTGATCCATCAAAAATATGTTAAAGAATAAAATAAATGAAATAGAATTTAAAAAAAATATTATTGGGACATTGCGTATATTAAGGGAACATGTTAACGACACATCGACCTGATAGTTCTCTGTTTCAGGTCGAGACGATGTACATCTCACAGTTCAGCGCTCATTAACAGATATTAAGTGATTTCTCTCCTCTTGTCACAAATGTATACACGATGAAATAACCATGGGAGTGTCAAGCCTGATCCTCAGTTGGCAAGCTAAACGGCCTAAATACCGTGACCTGCCTGTTGCCTACTGGTAATTGTTTGGAGCGGTTCTCATGGTCGTAGAGACTCACGCACTCTACTGCTCCACGAGTTTAGCTAGCCCCTTACTGACAACACTCATCTCACTACGTCACTCTAGCCTTGCTGGAGGGGAGGTTAACTCCCCCGCCGTTTACACAAACACGTTATTTTATTAATGGCAACAATTTCCCTCCACAGCCAAAAATACGGGTCCGGAACCCAGCTAAAAAAGTTACACGTTCCCCGCCGCAGTTTCAATGATTTGAAACTAGACTGTCGGGGTGCTTTTGATTTTACAAACACCCAGCGAGTTATGGAAGCTTCGGCTTTCGGTCTCGCGACAGCACGGCCTCGGATGGCACATGAGGAAACGGCGGCGGAGTCTCCTCATCAGTCGCACTCGTGTTCCCGAAACGTCGTTAATACTGACTGTTTGGTAAACTACTGTGTTTTGTTTCGTCTCATCATTTGTGTCGTTTGTTGTCTTTTCTGTTTGTATCCGACATCTTTGTGTCTTGTTTCGTCTCATCGTTGTGTCGTTGGCTGTACTTCTTTGTTTGCATTTTTGTTTCGTCTGATGTCTACTTAGGTATATTTTTTATATTTTTATGTATATACTTTTTTTATATTTTTGTTATTTCTTTTATTTTCTGTTTATTCCTTGTTTTATCTTACCCGATTCCAGTTTTGGAATTTCATGCCGTATATGTATCCTGATGACTAAAGCATACTCTGCTTATTTATGTTTTATTGTCGTATTTTTTAGTTTTCTTTTGACAGTCATTTATTTCGCAATGGAGTATGTCCAAGCAAATAAATCCAGTCATGCACTCCCATTGCACAGATCTTTCAAAGATCAAATCAGTGTTATGTTTTATACATAAGTAATATTTTGTGTTGTGGTGGAAACAAAGTTTTGCATACAATCCTTTAAACATTTACCTAACAATGAAGTGAAATGGTTACATTCTAATACTTATAAACGTAATTGGAATTAATCTTTTCCAATCAAGCACTATTTAAACGTCCGTCTGAAATACAAACCAATATGTTTTCAACTCTTTAATACACGAGCTTGTACAAACCAAACTACAGAATATAATCACGATTCATTTATCTTGCTACAAGTCATTACCAAAACACAAACCTAAACGAACAATTTAATGACACATAACCCAATTTTTCAAAAATATCTTCACAAAAACACTCAAACCTTATTACGTTTTAACCTGAAAACTATGACAGTATTTAACCTCCAGCAAAGAATGGCGGCCAACTATATTACATTTTTTTTTCAAAATTATCAGTACAGTTAGACCTACTGCCCCCATACCAGAGGGTGCCGAAGCTAGCAGTTCCCAAACTTGTATATTTAAGTTTCTCACGCGTGAATGACTTTATGAATCTCTACAACATAGAAGCGGCGGAATGCGAAGGGATGGGGCGACGGGTGTAGCCTGACCAAACAGCAACGTCCGCCACTTTTCTCACGTGCGAAACTTCAAGGACCAATCCTGTCGGGAACCGAACCCGAAGATAACTACGTCTCGCAATGAACAATCGGAAACTGCCTCCATGCCATTCAAAATATTTTCATGAGCAAACAAGTGTAAACTATTTACGGTAACTACGCCTCAATTACTAATTTAGAAGAAAAATTAGTTATAATGTGGTGCATAACCTCTTGTACATAAATTAAACATTTTCGTATCATAGCCGATAAGTTATGGGAATTACTGTAAATACATATTCAATGAACCATTACATTATTGTACGAGTACTACTGAATGTAACAGTTGCGGAGTAGTATTAGTATTTTTTTAAAAGGTAAGATATTTTATTAAATTGTATGTCACCATGTCGTTTCATTTTAATTTTTTCATATTATAACCTAATGTGCGTAACGCAAGATAAAACAACAATAAGATAAGACTAATCATCACATTTCCAAATTAATACCTTCACTTTTGGAAACGCAGGAAGAAATGAAGAAAAATGTGTCATGTCAAGTGATACGAACACTTAAAACAATATTTCGGTATTTAAGTTGCTGTTAATTCTCAATTCCATTTAATATTAAATGTTAAAATAGTGTATGAAATAATTTTTGCATTCTTCATTATTATTCAGTAATTATAAGATATACATTAAAGGTAAATAACCGACATAAAAAAGAGCATAAATTCCGGCATTCGTTGCACTGTCTCAACAACAGATCTTACATCCTTCAAGTTACACATTTAACGAGTATTAAGTTCTACTAAATTGTTAGAGGTACACACCTCACACAACTACGCATAGAGAAGACTGTCTGGTTTGGTACACTCTGATATAAAAGCCACAGTTTACATGAAAATTTTAGTTTCAGTGATTTCATTTACGAATAAATATATTGGATCCATTTATAACTGATGAATGAATTATACTTTAATAATAGACTGCATTTTTTTCGTAAAACATCATGCTGAACTGCAAATGATTATGTACGCGTCGCTTTACTCAACAATAATAACACGTGATACCAAATTATCTCATACTCTACGTTTGCATGAATTGACGTTGTTCCGGAAATGAGTCAATTATGTATTTATTTTTATCTTATATTACATTTAACAGTGTTATATTAAATTTAATACATTTTGTTTTACGATACATGAATTCGTTTAAGATTGTACATTTTTACATTACATTAGAAGTGCGCCCGCGGGTGCTACTCACAGCAGATAATATTAACCATACTTGAAAAACCTCTTTGTACACCAGATAGGTGGTTTAGTCAAGTGTTAGACAAATCTGCTAGTTGAGCTAAATCTGCAGCAGGATAATTAGCTATAGCTGTCAACGTGAAAATCTTCCGTAAGTTTGTCCCTGCCACTAACAGCGGCTTTGCCTGGGTCTAGTCACATCAAAATTTACGTTTTGGGCTATTTACAACTCTTAAATGTTAGTGGTTAATCGAATGAAATACGTAGTTTACGTTGTATTAAGACTGATTTCCTCTGAGCAAAACCATTGGTGATGCTGCCCTCAGTAACATATTTGTTTTTCAAAACCTTCACTTGTAGTTAAGAGGCTTTAGAATGTTTTGCCAGGATAACGTTTCGCTGAAATAATAACCAATTTGGTGCCCCGACCTTGAGGTTAGTGAGATAATATGTGTGGGCTGATGCTGTTGAGGAACTTCAGCAAATAGTAAATTTTCACAACTTTAGAACTTATTCCAAATTGCACTTATTTCATATTCATTGTCGTTTATTGTGTGTCAAACATAGTTTTCATTTCAATTTAATTATCATACGAAATATAAAACTTGTATTGCATTTTTTAGGTACTTACGTAAGCATCGTACTGACGTGCACACTACCATGCACTATATCTCTACCGGTTTGATAAGTATCGTCGGCTGATAGAAAACAAATGTTATGCTTTTTCACCCCTTTAGGCGTTGAATTAAAAAAAAATATTAACTTCGTACCTTAAACATATGTTTTAGTATCCAAATGAAATGAAAATCATGACGATAGCTCATTCGGTGGAAGCAAAATCTATATTTCATTAAAATCACGTATCACCTCTTTAAAGTGAGAGTCCGAATTTTTAAAAGTCTTAATACCTCATTTTGGCCATTTACGTAATCATCATCCTGAAGCAAAATGAACTGAATATCTGGATAGGTCGATATATATCGAGGATTTATGTAAAACACATTCCAGGTCTTTTCACCCGCAAAGAGGCTGGGAAAAAAAATTGAATCACATTTTAGACTACTTTACTGGTGTCCCTTGAATGTGAAAATCACGACAATAGTCAGCTGGGTTCAAGATAAATCGAGGATTAATTGAATACACATTTCATCACTTTTCACGCATTTTCATCTCCTTACTTGAGAATTTCGCGAAATCACTTTTCAGGTATTTGAGTAAGCAATCAACCTTAAACAAAAATTAAGTCGCAGTATAAAATATATATGTTGTCTCTCTCTCTCTCTCTCTCTCTCTCTATATATATATATATATATATATATATATATATATATATATATATATATATATATATATATATATATATATATATATATATATATATATATATATATATATATTCGAAACACATTTGACCCTTCTTTACCTCTTTGTAGCGAGTATTTCGCGTATTCATCTGGCAACAGCCTAGACTTCTCAGACCTATACACACACTGGCCAAAGTTAAATATCCATTGGCTTCTAACCGTAACACGTGTTACCACCACGACTTGTTTCCTTATTTATCACTGGCTTGCAGTCGTCAAAGATGTGTTAAAACAGGTGTCGTCTAATCACAGAAGGAGTAGTGAAGTATACATTATTGGCATTCAACCTGACCTGGAATCAAAACGCGAAATAATCTTGCCTCTACCTCTTTGGTACCGAATTCGGAAATTGTATTTAAATCATATATTGGATATTTATGTAAGCATCAATCTAAAGCAAAGAGCATTTCGATATCTCGATTCGTTCGATAGATATAGATGAAAACACATTTCACGAATTTCACCCCCTTAATTATCAAATTTCAAAACGTCTTGGAGTCCTTTCATAGTTGTTTGTATGCGTAACCAACTGAAGTAAAAATCACGACGATAGCCATTTGTGTTCTAACTATACGGACGATTCATAAAAAACATATTTCCCCCCTTTTTTACAACTTGGGGATCGAATTTCAAAAATTCCTGGAATTTGTTTTTGGGTATTTACTTAAGCAGCATTTTGAAGTTAAAAACAACTCCCTATCCCGAATTGATAGTTTATCGGAATCACATTTAAGGTATTGTCATGCCGTTAAATATTAAATTTCTAAGAATCCTGAAATTAGCACAAATTCATTTTTATGTGTGTGCTTCGGGTTCGTGCTCTATCGACGTTTCTTCGGTAATGAATTTGAACTATTTTCACCTATTGAGAGGTAGAATTTCAAAAAATTCCTTCTTCAAGCTCACCTACGACCTGAGGGAAAACCACACAAAAATTTCACAATTATATGCCCAGTGGTTTGGGCTACAGTTTAATATGTCAGTCAGTCAGTCAGTGTTAAAATATAGCAAATTATGAGACAATATATTATACTGTAAACTTCGTATTATGTACATGAGGTTGGTGTGTCTGCTTTTATATATGTTTGTATGAGGTCGATGAAATACGATACCTTTGACCGATCACACTGAAAGTTGGCTCGTGTGTGTGTGTTTTTTTATGGCGAAGGTTGTTTTATGATATCCATTTTACTCTATCTTACCAACTCGTTACTATATTTTACTGCAACGCATCAACTTCTATGCCGTTCAACCGATCGTGATATCCATTTGTTAAAACTCGGCACTGCAATGCTTCATTTTCATTACTTAGCTTCCTGTTATTGCATATATGGAATAAAGGGGAGAGGAAATTCGCATTTTAATACATACAGTGGCAGGACATCACCCTGGTTCGGCAAGTATATTATAATTATTAAATATAAGTCATAATTTTCGCTACGCTTCGAAAAAGAAGTTAGGTTTAAGGGAAATGGTGCACGCTGAAAATCAGTCATGTGTGTAAATAAGCCGCAAATAGGCTTAAACCATCTACAAACGCGTACTTGTATGTTATCAGCGCGCAGTTAGATCGTATATAACGCAGGGAGCCGGATATCGGCAGTCAGTTGGCAGCGAGCCTTCGTAGAGTGTGGGTGTACTTCTCTTCGCTGTGCGCTATGACATCTAGCGGCCACTGTTTGAACCACCTTAAATCTTGCTTTTTCTTTTGTCCTTTTCTGCTTCGCCCTTCTCATCGCTCGGACTAAACAAATGGAGGGGGAAAAGAGGCAAAGAGTGTGGGCAGTGAGATTACTTATCTCTAAAAGTATCGCATGCACCACGAGTGACGACGCGGCGTGGCTAGGGACATATCAACACACACAGCCCAAACCTCTGGACCTAGACACACGAAATTTTCAAGGTGACTTCCCCTCACCCCGTGAACTCCAAACAAGAAAGGAATTTTTCTAAATTGGGAAATTAAAGTGATGACAGGAAGTAAATGAGTTTTGCGAGATTACGTTATTTTTGCTTCAAAATATAGTGTATTCATATACATACTACAATATTTTTAGATTTTTTCAATTTTCTAAATGAAGGGTGAAAAACTTAAAATGTATTTTAAACGAATACTTTTCAACCTGCTGATATATCTAATTGATTCTTACAAGCTTTCATAAATACTTAAAAAAAAAAAAAACCTGCTTTCATTGTGTTCTTTCCTCACAATTTTACCCAAAAGGTCGATAAGAAATGTAATGTGTTTCCAGATAATTCTCAGTAATTCGTGAACCCATGGAGATAACGAGATTATATTTGAATAGGAATGTAGCTTACGTGACAAGTTATTTCATTCCCCCCCCCCCTGAAATCCTACATCAGGTGTGTAAATGGAAGTAAAATGTTCCAGAATTCCGGCAAAATGAGCATGGCTATGGATTAATAATTCAAAAGATGTTACTCTTCGTCATCGGATTTACGAAAACACCTTTTGGTTTTGGATCCCATACACACATAAGAATTCTGATGACATGTCTTGGTGTTATCGGGTATTATATAAGTCTGCGGTGAGGGAGATTTATAGCATCCCTTGTTATAGATTGCGACAGGAAATTTTTCTGATATTTTGCACGCACATGTTAGTAGCAGAAAATTTTTATATTTGAAGCATATGACAAAGTTGTGAAATGTTAAAAGCATAGAGGACGCAGCCACCACGGGACAAGCTTAGAGCCGGTGAGGGGTGACATGAGCTGGATACAGAGCAGTGTCTCTATGAGGACGGGAGAAACGGGAGATTTGGCTAATGAAACACTACAATCCAACCAGCCGGGAATCGAATCAATTTTGACAGAATACCTGCAGATGTCGTCTCAAATATTTCCTTTATTTTTTTTTGTACAAAAAATTATAGCCGAGGACTAAACGACGGTAACTGCCATAATATGATACACAACTATTAGGGAATGTACCCTGTTTACTTTAACATTTTAAGAATAGGTACTAAAATTTTGTTAAATTTTTAACAGCAGTAATGGATGAAGCCGCAGCCGGGAAGGTAGTTATATATAACTGGTTTTCAGACAGTCAAACTTTTTCATATTTTAGGATTTCATAAAGTGCCAATGCTATAAAAATTATGTACTTCATTTACATATTAGGTAAGCACGATAAAACACTCCTTTTTGGTAGCTAAATACAAATTCCATATCCGAAATGCCAGCATACGTTTATACGTTTTCGTACTGAAATATTCGCCGTCGCAGTATGTCATGCATGCATTTTAACGTCTTTAGGAAAGTACCTAAACTGCGAAATTATTTCAGTTTACAATGACAAAACTGAGCATCTTTAAACTATATAATGGTAATACATTTGAGATTTGTTTTGTAAGACCACTTCCAATAGGAACAGCTCTATCGCGTCACTTTGTCACTTTTTAATAACGAGTTAGCACAAATTTTTGTTTTCTCTTTAACCTTGTACTTGGTGTGGCGAAACAAACTACAACACGGAATAAAATTAGTTACATCACACATGTGTTTTATTGATGACAAATACATTGCAGTTCATCCAGCCGGCTATTTTTAATGAACATGGCCTAACATAACATAGTCCAAAACATAATATAATTCAATACGAACTTTTTTTTACTTCAGTTACAATACATATATTATTATTTATTCGTCTGGGTTAACTATATTTTACTGGATCATTTACGACGGTATAAATATAATTACTACGTGAGTTTAGCAACTGAAAATTATACTAAAATGTCACTGGTAAAAAGGAATTTTTACATTCGGGCGTGTCTTCCCATTGTGAAACATTAAAAAATTCAACATTTAACCAAGACTGAAATTTAACAATATTGAAATATACCCTAAACCTGTTCGTTTCCTTCGAGCGGGATAGTGTAAAAATTAAATATTTTTAATGAAAACTTTTTTCCTAAAGCCCAGATGTTTCTGGAAAGTAAAGCTTGAAACACAACCCTACAAATTAAAATCACTAGACATTAACATTCATAAGTATTACCATTTTATAAGTAGGGTTAACGTTGTTACAAATATAAAGCAAGCAAAGTACATCGAAATATAATAGCACTAAGCATTTTCAAGAAACATCACTGGATCTTGCTAGCAACTTGATTGTAACTAAATGTTATTTCTTGGTCCTGTAATAATCATACAGTTATATTGTCTCATAAAAATTCATACATCTTTTAAACATTAAAAAAGACATTTTACAAACCATAGATGAATATGATTAACAATCAACATATCATTATGTAAGTAATTGTTATTTGATTTAAATGTTTCTCCAATAAGTTTGACACTACAAAGTAAACAAATAATCTCATATAATCTCACTAACCTAAGGGTATTGTTTTATATGTTTAATCACAACACAATTTGAATTTGGAGAAAGACAAATAAGTTTTACTTCGGCATATTCCGATGCACAATTTGGAGTTTTCAGGTCACAAAGGCATATTTCCCGCATATCAAGTCTTTGGAATCAATATGTTTTCCTTTCTTGAACATACTAGTCAGACATTTCAGCAAAAATCAAACAAAGGAGTGTTTACGGAATGCTATTTCCTACTGTTATTCTTGTCCTCTTTACTTTTCTGTTCAGCCTGTGCATTTGTTATGTATGTCGGGTTTCTACAACGCAGTCCTCGAGCATGCCAGGAATCGGCAATGACTGGCAGAGAACATTCATAATTAAACATACCATATTTGCTTCCCAAAAGTTTTCGTCTCATTTCACTATTTTAAGTTCAGTGCCTAAGTCGCAATGAATAACAAGTATGTATGTATTTCGCTGTGCTGTGTTTAACTGTCCCTGTATTTCATAGTAAAAAGGATGTGATGTTTTTTTTTTTTTTTTGCTGTCGCTATAAAAATAATTATTCAAGGTGAATACCAACAAAATATTTTGAGGCCACTAACAATTTTTTTTACGTGTGGATAAAAAAATACGTTTTCCCGTGCGTCAAAGAACGCAGTTCTAAGTGGCGCTTGCATACAGTATTGCCAAAGTGTGTGGTATTCCACAAAATGTATGGAATTTGAAAATGGTTTGTAAATTTTGCATGGAATGAATAGCTGTGTGAGATATGTAGGGGACGCGCTGTTGAAAAATATATTTCTTATTTATAATTTATGAATGTAGTGTTCAATATGAAATAATTCAAGAATTATAACTGAACGTGAAAGTGGATTCTTGAAATCAAAATCTCAGGAACAATATATTCCAAAAATTTATTCTGTTGAACCTATCGTACATAGGTGAGCACGGCGCGTAAGGAAAAGGCCTGTGCGCTGGAGGAAGGAGGAGAGGAGGGCGCTAAAACAGTGACAGCGAAAATTTTGGGATCATTGAATGTGTGTAAAAGGGTTACATAGTTCGAAGGCCATCTGTTTTATTTTATGCTTCTTATGTTCGCGGCTGAAAGAGATGGCCATCGGGTGTTCAGAAAAGAGGTTTGGTTTGTTACGGAAGAGCTTAATAAAGGTAAAGTTGTTTGTTTTGTTTTTAATGGGGAAAGGTGCCCGAGGACAGGGTACCGTAATCCGAGTGCAAACATCTGATTGGCCGTCCATAGGCACCAGCATATCCTGAAGGATGAAATGAAATCCTGCAATAGAGAAGTGATTAATGAGAAATGTAGGGGAAACAGGAGATCCTCGAGAAAACCCGCCGGCCAAAGGAAACTCCCGTCACGTTTTTCCCCGTGCGAAAATACGGTGACCGATCCCACCGAGGATCGAACCCGAATCGCCTTGGTAGGATTCAATTGGTCTGACCACTCGGACACCGCGGACCCAAAAAAAAAGGGGATAAACTTAAGGAGGGGGCTATAAGGTAAGTCGTTGCAGTTGTTTCTCTGCCAAATTGTATGGAATTTAGCTGTGTCTGTGGAATTTGGAATGGCTGGATTGGCAACACTGAGCATATGCACGGAGGTAGCTAAAGTGATGAACATTTTTAAACGTGGGAACTAATTTGGTTCATATCGCTTATTAATTAATATTTCAGCGTTTTTGTTAATTTATTTGTAAACAGCAAATTATACTTCAAAGACGTTATCCTCAAAATGTGTATAGGCACTTCACTAATTTAGGCTATAAGCCATGGTTTTTTCATTGTGTAGAAATAAGTTCCAAACATATACAATGTTTCGTTCGTAAAGATTACCACCCCGTACAATATTTTTTTTTATATTTGCAGAGCCAAAAAAAAAAAAAAATAGTTGAAACAATAATATGTAATTTATAGTAGTCTTATTCTACTTTTTACTGTTCAGTTCCCCAGATTTCTAACAATATGCTAGATTAGTTAATTTGAAAATACAATTAATGAACTTCAGAGGACAAAACACACCAATGGTCTCGACTGCTACCTGGACGATGGGCTTTTATATTTTGTCACGTATAGGTAAAACATGGTATTTTTTGTATCAAATATTTGCTCTACTATCTGATCACATGTTTTAACACTAATTAGGAGCAACATAAATCCTAAAAATAAAAACCACGTTAGAATATATTGCTGCATGATATGAAATTTTTGTATAATATATCTTCGTTACATTCCGACTAAATTGTTAGAGGACACACCTGAGGAGCTACATAGAGTAGAAATACACGTCGTCATTTTACTAATTTATAAAATAACTTGTTACACTATGCATGTGACATACTTATCATTATTAATGTTGACATTAATTTTCTTATTAGAATGACTTTTTTACTGATTTAGTTTTCCATGTTCGGTTTTAAATCAACACATTGTTGCAACGATGCAAATAAATGTATGAAATGTATTATAACTGAATTTTTAAACATCAGTAAACTTCACGTACACGTCCACAATGCTGCGATGTACAAATGCATTTATCTTCTTTTAGCGCAGGCAGCGAAGTGACGTCTCGATCACTCCACCGCCTCGAGTGAGTGAAGAGGTTTTGGTCAGCGTTTAACACCGTCTTCAGCGCTGGTGAGGGTGATATGATGTGAGTATGGAGCAACGCCGGAATGAATGGGCGGGGGAAACGGGAGATCTCCGAGAAAACCCGCCGACCAGCGGCATCGTCTGGCACGATTCCCACATGCGAAAATCCGGGTGCCGGCCCCGCCGGGAATCGAACCCGTATCGCCTTGGTGCTATAAGAAGAAAACTTTACACTAGAAAATTAAACTGCCATTTTAATGAATATATTTCTCTATTACTTTCGAAAATGGTTTTAGGCCGAAGTATCATACCTAACAAGATATTGTACGAAGTCATCCCGCCCAATTTTTTGTCGTTTCCGATATTTACAGGAATGTAGAAAACTCCAAAAAAGTGGTCATAACTTCGTTAAAAAAAATTCTAAAAAATATTTTTTCATGGTCAGTTTACTTGAAATTTTTCTCTGATTCTTGTGCCATGCAACAACAATCGAAAATTTAAAAAAAAATCCGTCGCTCCATTGCCCTTAAGGGCGTCTCCTACCCGCGTGTGAGAGGCTCAAAAGCGACGGAGCTGTAAGGTCGACCTTGAAGCGCGCATCGAATGTCGCGTCGCCTCAACGATCCAAGCGCGGAACTAGCGTGTAAGATTCCCGCCGAGCGGTTTTTACAATGGGACACTAAGCGATGACCATATAATTTTATTGGTGGAATGTCTGCAACTAAGTTCAGTGCAGGTCGCAACCTGGGTTTCACATACATTCGGTTAGTACATTTTGAAGTACGGAAGTCTGAAAAAGCCGTTCTTAGCCATGTTGGAGGGCTTAGAAACTGTGTTTTAATGAGCGTGGCGTCTTAACAATTAGGTTCCGACCTTGTCTGAAGTTTGTTTTTTATTTCCGTACCTTAACACAATGGACACACATGGAATATTTTCGAAGAAAAAACCTGTTTACGAACACACTGAAACGCATTTGAAGCGGGAGGTAAGCAACCGCCTTAAAGAGATTTTCGTTCTGTTAAAGATTTAGAATGACGAGACGTTGAGATATGAAAAGTAAACAGTCATGTTTTGGCGTGCGGAAACACAATCTTGCAAAAACGTAAAATCATGGCCGATGAACACTGCATGTTTTATTTGTCCTTCAAATGATTACGGGACAAAAACACGCACGTACTCACAAGATAAACAACAGCTACGCAAACTAAAATGAGAATGACTTGGCTGGCTTAACATTCGGCGACTCATTATCACAGATAACACAGTATGTACATATAGCTTCTAGTCAGGAGAGGCAGACAGCAGTTGTCTTGGGTCCTACCAGCGAGAACACATCTTCTCCGCCACCAGCGTCTCAATACAAGCACAGGTATGTTGCAGTCACTTTGTTACGCGTAAGGAAACAAATTAGTCATTATCTCTAGTCTGCTGGTAACGGGAATGTATAAGGCGTTTAATTTGACTGTATGTGTTGACATTTTTAATGCGCGTTGGTCTTTGGACACACTCAAACCAATACAAGCGTAGTTAGAGTATGTATGCCTTTAAACAACCTACACAGCTCTGTAGCTTTCCTTGTTTTGTGCTTCTGAGATCGCTGCCATCTGTTATGACGCAAGCCATAACACCTTTCTGGTATATTTCACAACCGTTGAGGCATTTTCTTGCAGCACGTCTTGATGTGTACCATCTTCGGTTAGTTAACTCGTTTGTTTACGTCAAGTAGCATATCTGTATGCAGTTTTTGATAGAATTACTTATGAAACCATTTCCGTCTCATTCAGCTCTTGTACTAACACTTTGAATTATACTTTAATCAAAGACTGCATTTTTTTCTTAAACCATTAAACTGGGCTGCAAATAATTACGTTAGCGTCTCTCTACTCTACAATATTAACACGTTATACTATAACTATCTCATATTGTACCTTGCATGAACAGACAATATCCTAGAAACAAGTCATCTATTTATTTCTTATTATATTAAAATGAACTGTATTACAGTCTATATTATATGCGTATTATAAGTTATATCTAACATCACATTTCGTGATACTGCAAAATAGTATCGAAATATGTCGTTCCATTGTTCGGAACATATTATTTTCAGATAATGTTTTCCAACTATTACGTTTCCTAATTACCAACGTCTCTTGGTTTAGTATGGAGATACTGAAGAATGAAGAAAACATATTTCCTAGCAGTACCATCATAAGACATTAACTATAAACATGTAGTCAACAACCACGTATAATATATAGCGATCGGAGAATTTCGCGGGTTCGCTAACCTGCAGACTAACCTCCAAGAATATATATATATATATATATATATATATATATATATATATATATATATATATATATATATATATATATATATATATATATATATATATACACACACACACTCGAGTAGCAGAATTAGCTATTCGCTGACACAGTGATACCACATTGTTGGCCCTGCATGTAGTTGCTTCTTTATTATTGGCTTAGAGAAGTCACTGTAGCCGAGTGGTCAGATCACTCGCCTCCCACCAAGACGATCCGGTTTCGAATCCCGGATTTTCGCATGTTGGAATCGTGCTGGACGATGCCATCGGTCAGCGACTTCTCTCGGGGATCTCCCGTTTCCCCGCCCTTCATTCCGGTGATGCTCCATACTCGCCTCATGTCACCCCTCAGCTGTGCTAAAAACCAAAATCTCTGTCACTCATTGTTTTCTCGGCGACATCCAGAAGGTGCCAAATAAGGCAAAAGCTAAATGCACATTTTACGTAAAATTACAGTTTTTGAGCCCTAGCTTGTGCTCTAAACAAAACGCGAATTTTTCAGGTCTCTAGAAAACTCACATAATAAAAAAATTGAAAGAAAAAAACACGTAAAGAAATCTATAACTATCTGCCAATATTCGTTATCGAAACTTTCGTTTGAGTCTGTAGTTAATACATGCCTCTTTCTGGAACATTTACTAATCAGTGATACTCACTAAAATACTTTTTGTCAGATGTCGCAGAAATTTAACTCTCTGTTTTATTTAAATACCAACCTTAGATAAACAGTATTTCAGCAAATACTGTGTTGTAACATTACACAGTAGCCCAACTAGCTCCAAGAGCAGTTTTCTTAATCTCAGGGTTTCTTTTGCCTTCCGTTCCAATTCTGGTTGACTCAAATGACAATTGCAGTCTAAAAGTTAACATTGAATCCTGCAGTTGGTGAAAAAAGTCAATGTGAACTTATAACTTTAAAAGTTGGCTCACAGAATTATAAGTT